>SNQJ01S0020213.1:80216-98831 GCA_010110895.2 Picea sitchensis
TATATATATATATATATATATATATATATATATATATATATCAATCACATTGAAGTTATGCTCCACATATATGTGGTATACTCACACTTTACATTAATATTAATTAATCAATATTTAGTTATTTAATTTTATATCAATGGTATTAGTTAATTAAGATTAATTTTAATTAATCATTTCAATTAATTAATATTTAGTTATTTAATTTTATATTAATGATATTAATTAATTAAAATTTATTTTTATTTATAAGTTTTTTCTTTTTTAGTAAGAATTTATATATTACTTTTCATGGATTAAAATTACAGTATCGATTGTGATATTGGAATTTGATTGTGCTGAATTGCCTCGAAGGGAAACCAATTCAACGAGACTCTTGACTTTATGATCCACTGAAAATTAAACATACTTGTTTGAATCACTCCGTGGGGAAGCCGATTCGACTGAACCATTCATGCATACTGTAAAACAAAAAAAACTATCTTCTGACAGACTCAAAATATTAACAGTGCTAGACTCCGACCGCATATGAAGAATCTCCCCAAAACATTTAACATTTGTCAAAATAAAACATGTAATTTGACACCTGTGTGCCTGCCAACTGTCATGGTGTCTGACACTCTCTCTTGTCCTTGTCTTCTCTGACGCACTTGTCCATGTCTCTCTCGTTAGCCACCTGGATATCTGGAGCAAGAAATGCCCTTGAAGATGTTGGGGCATTGGTGGCCAATTCTGGTGAGTGTAGGGAGCAGAGTAGGGTCACAAGCAGATATTCAATTTTCTCCACGCGCTTTTTGGCACAGGGGTAGACCCAGGGTTCAACGCTTCAACAACGAACCAACACAACCCTAATTACTGGCCCTTTCAAGAACACCTGTGAAGGAGATGAAGTCTCACCTGAGGTAGAGGCAGGGGGGGTTGCAGGACTCAAGTGTCTACAACCTAGCTGGGACACAAATATGTGATTACACACTTCAACATAGCACTTAGCCAATAGTATGCATTCAATTATGATTCTTATTCACATCAAAGATTAACCCTAATTGTAGATCAGCGTAGTAGTAATCAATATTAAACACATCTAAGCATTCAACACATAACATCAGAGCAGATCTAGCATTTACTCATATATCAAGCACTAAGCATCAATGAATCTACCTATCTTACATCCAGAACAATGCACTAAGAAAATATAAACATAACCATCATTAACACATAGAACAAAGCACAATAACACATGATATATGTGGTTCACCCCAGTGTGGGGCTACGTCCACCAACTCTTCCTCTTCTTTATTAGCTTCTTCCAATCTTCTTACATGCACCAAGCCACAGATCCAACTCCACAAAGGATAGGAGATCTGCGCGCACCTCGCTAGATCCTCCTTCCCTGGATTAGGTCAAGGCAAAAAACCAACTACAACCACTTGCACTTAGCTCTGCAAGTCTCACATACAGTACGCACAAAGCATTCACAACTATTCACACTTACCAACCCTCACAGGTTCTTGCACAAAGCCGATTAGAACTATTAACCTACTAACTCCTTTGCTTACATCACCTAGATACTTATTTATAGATTACAAAAAGGGGCCTAAGCATGGGTAAACCCATGGGCCAACATCCCATACCCATTACATAAAACCTAAAAGCCCAAAAATCCMGCAAAAAGGGCGAGATCCCGCGATCTCCGCTTCGCMTGGGTGCTCCATCTTCGAACARCTTATCAAAGTCCTAAAAATGGTCAAACATGACCAATGTTTCCTCAAAACCAGGTCAAGGGCCATCAAGCCCCCAACACTCACCTGTGACTCATCTCGAGTCACTCTGATATGGGAAACAATGCCTCAAAGGCCTTGAGCTTATATCGAGATGCCTCAACTTGTTACTTTGCTAGAACCTCCTGTTCGACGAACTCCTGAATTACTTGCTTGGTGACAGGCCCTTCCAGGCGATGTTCTATTGTTGTGACCACATGTTCCAGTTGTGCACCTTGTCCCTCGATCTCTTCAAAAAGTGTGCAGGCTTCGTCCTGCACCGCTTGGAGTAGCTGTGTCACCTCCATAACTCATCTTTGGATGGCAGTGACCTGCTGTTGAACTACGCGCTGCTCCTGCGAGCTCTTCATCTTCTCCACTGTTGTAAGCAACTTCAATTGTGCTTGCATGGTCGATGCCTGTTTCTTTGCCTCCTGGAGCTGTGCCTCTAATATCCTCAGCTCCGAGTCTTCTGCAAGGCACTCATAGGTCCGTGCACTTCGGTCACTGAGTTGTTTGAATTCTGAGGCCAATGCCCTGATTCTTTCTACGATGCTCCTAGCAGTTTCTTCCCTTTGATCTTGTATTTATTACGGAGTGCTAGGCATTGCTTGAAGTTCTAGCTCGACTACTCATGCCTGAAGATGATGAATGGCCTCAACGATCTTCCCCACTTGGCTCTCGACTGTCTCTTCTTCCATCTGTGCCAGGCCCGACATAGATCAAAGTGCTCTAGTCATAGTTTCCTTGACCACAGTATGCTCTGCGAGTAGTTGGTCTTTCTCTTTCTAGATTTTCTCTCTGTCCTCCTCGAACTTCGCTCTAATGTCATATTTTTCTTGCTGCACAACCCAAAGTTGCTCTAGGACCTCCTCCTTTTCTTGCTTCAGGGCCTTTGTGGCCTGCTCCTTTTCTTCTTGGGCTCATCGAAGGCGAGCCTCTGTTGCATCTGCTAATCTTCTCAACTGGGTGGGATCATCCCCCAATTCTACTTTCTTTGCTGAAGATGGCGCAATAGACACTGCGCGACTCGAATGGATAGCTTGTTGTATCCCTTTCAGCTCTGCCTCGATTATGTCAAACATCGTCTCCTTCTTTGCTTCATGTTGCTGCAAGATATCCTTCGAAGTATCTTCTACAACTGTGATGATGAGATCAACATCATCTATTGTGAGCACATTCTGTGACTGAGTCTTAGTGGCTTGGGATTTCTTTCGTGCTGAGGGTTTCTGCGGGGAACCCTTCTTTTCTTGGACGTCTCGACCTCTGTAAGGGGTTCCTTTGGCAGTGTTACTTCACCCTTATCTTGTTTGTCTTCTTCCCCTTCCTCCTTTTGGTTTACTTCGTCGCCTCTTGCTGCTGCAGATGAGTCAGATGCATTTTCCTCCGATGCGTTGTTCTTTTCCTCATTGTCTATGTCCTGCACTTCATCCCTTTTCTTCTTTCTCTTTGTGCTGCTTGGTCTGTCATACTCAGTCCGGGTGACCAAAGGGATTCCAATGATGTCGGGGTTAGAAAGCTCTGTCTGATCAACTGGTACAAGGAATTCGACGGACCATTCCTTGGTTATCTCCTCCATGTCTTCATCAGTCAATTTGTAATATGACTCCAACTCCTCATTGCTTTTGTCCCTCCACGCAGTGATGTAAATGAAGTGATGGTCTGCGCAAAACTGTGCTAGTGGTCTATAGGTATGCAAGGTGTTTGGGGTCATTCAAGGGAATGATTCAATGGCACGCTTGAGCTGTAAGTAATAAGTGTGGAAAACTGCATTTGATTCCCATTGCTTCGCCATGTCACTTGAATACCACAAGGTGGTGAACCTCGCGGCCAATGGTTCTAATGGCTCGACTTCAGGGAATGTCGCTCCTTCCAGCATCTCCCAAGTGACAAATGCTATTAAGATAAAAAACCAAATAAATTGGAACTTGTAGCCTTGGTCCCACGCTTCGTGGTAGTCCTTCTCCAACTCATTGATGAGGTCACTCGCCGAGTTCATCTGCATCCCTTCGATGCACTTCCCTGCAAGGTCGACTACGAATCTTGTTAATTGTGTAGGGAAGTTCTTTCTGACGAGCTTGTCTTCTATCAACTGAAAATATAGGTGCACTGTGCAATCCTGGATGGAGGCTAACTTCCCTTTCTCCACATCTCCATACGCCTCCTTGATGCGTTGCACTAAAGAGAGATCTGACGTCTTCCCTGGGTAGAATTTCTGAGGGTCTGGTCCCTGCATGCTTAATCTAGTAATGAGGTGGATCAATGCCGTATCCACAGTGATGTGCCTATCCAACCACAGATACCTGCCATGGTAGCACGATAGGAGGATTTTAACGCACGTGTTAACCTCCTGATGTCTAGCGAAGTGGGGGATCTTCATGACGTTCAAGATCATCGATCTTGCAATCTCCTTGATCCATGACTAGGGAATTATCTTGGGCTTCTTCCCAATCATCTTCGTTAGGTAGCGATGCAGTGCGAGCATCACATAATTCTTCCTATCGTCGAGGTTGAAATCACTTATCTTTAGAGATGGGATCAACCTCAGGTGCRGTCCTATTGCGTGTATCCCTTTCGKGAGGTACGTAGTGATGAGTGTGTACTCGAAGTCACGCGGGATACTATCAYGACTAACCGCGCCAGCCAGAGGCGGGATGTAGTCGGGCAAGACTGATGAGATTTTCTTTGTGTTCGCCAGATCGTCGTGGTGCTTACTTCTCTTCTCTGTCACGGTTCATGATGGCACAGATCGACGACTAGTCGAGGGGGATGCTTGCAATCCACCCGTCGATG
Organism: Picea sitchensis; assembly: GCA_010110895.2. Lineage (NCBI taxonomy): Eukaryota > Viridiplantae > Streptophyta > Pinopsida > Pinales > Pinaceae > Picea > Picea sitchensis. The sequence continues at coordinate 84,764 of SNQJ01S0020213.1, forward strand.
ATGCTTGTACTCCTGCGGACATAACTTTCTCGACCATAAGGATGATCAAGATCTCTTCTATGGATTTCTCGACTGTGATAAGGTTGCCCGACATACACACTCGTAATCAAATAACTCGGGTAGGAAAACAAATACTCAAGGTGATTGAATGGACGACGAGGTCTAGACAGTACAACGTAGTATGCGATCAATTCTCTGTGGGCTCAAATATCTCAGTTCGAAAAAGTGGTCCTGATGAGGCATTCAACGGATTAAATAAGCAATGTTGTAATGGATTCCTCCAACGGGCAGGAATGCCTCAATCAATACGATTCAATCCATTGTGGCGTGGTCCCAATGGTCCTATGGTGATCTTCCCAAAAATAATTGCGTTTCTAACCATTCCAGAGTGTCATTCTAATGGTCGAGACACCTCCAACGGTTATATAGCTTCGCCTTGGCGAAGTGCCAGTCTGCTTTGTTCTTCTATTCTTGCGAGGTTCAAGTTCTGAAGCCTACCTTCTGCGAAGTCGTCCTTGGAACTTCCTACAGTTTTTCTAAATTTTCTTTCTTCTTACTGAGCTTTCTTGCCTTCTTTCCTATGATCTAAGTCTCTGGATTCCTCTTTCCATTCTTATTCTTATTTTCTCTTAGCGTAGTAACTTCACACTGCTGAGGGTTTTCCAAAGGGTTCGAAAATACCTCTTCGCTTACTACTTCTGGGGTAGGTGCTCTTCTCTCCTACATGGATAGGGTTTTCAAGCCTTCTTGCCTTGTTTCAACTTCGACAGCTAAGTCTCTAGACCTTCGTTGCTTCGACTTGTCCTCTTGTTCCTGTACTAGTCGCTCTATTTTCTTGGCTATAAAGTCCCTTAATTCTTGATTTTTTTGTTCTGTAGCTTCTTCCTCTGCTTTCCTCCGGATTTGATCTTTCTCAATCCAAGTCTTTCCTAACAACAGTGAAAAAGGGGCGTTGTTCTCAACAAAATTAATGAACTCAAATTCTTCTTCAGTCAATGTTCCATGGGCAGTCATAGGTACATTAATTACTATTCCACATAGGGTTATCATCTTCATTTGAAAAATCCTATCCTTCCCAATGAAGGAACCATAACAAGCTTTCCTAAAATTTCCCAAGTACTTTCTGGCATGATATTCACTTGTGTTTCCTCATCCAGAACATAGTCTATGTCGAAGTCTCCTATTCTTGTTTCTATGCATTGCTTCTCTTTTAAGATCTCTGGTAAACTGATGTCTCTGTGATCATTCAATGTTTCTTTCAACTGTAATAACATAGTCTCTGATTCTTTCCGGTTCTTTAACATATCCTCAGTTTCCTGACCTTCTTCATAGTTTTCTTGTCTCAGGTTCATCTTTTCAACTTTAGAAATCATTATAGGGCAATCCAAAACCTCATGATCAACAACTTTACAACAAAGACAAATAGGACACGTACTGGATAATTCCTTAGCAATATGCCCCAATCTTCTGCAGTTATAACACAATGTCAACCCTCTCTTTCTCTTAAACGATGCCCAACCTTTTCTATACTGTGCACTGGGATCATAGTGATGGACCCGCAATCTGCAAAAATTCGTTCTAGGTTCCTGCACCCACTTGTTAGTCAAAAATTATTTCTATGCATAGGAATAACATATCTTTCACCATTTCTATCAAATCTATTCAGATCAAATCTTCTTTCTTCTAGCTGTGCCCTAGTTTTCAGACTAAGACAAAATATTTTAAACATACCTAGATCCATATTTCTGAAGCAAAAATTTCCACTTATCTTACCTTTATCAGAGCAAAAATTTCCACTTATCTTACCTTTATCAGAGCACAAATTTTTAAGATCTTACCTCTTTTCTTTACATCGGGCTTCTCTTTTAGCATGAAGATTCACAAGTCAGGTAGAATACTGCCCACTATAGAAACAAATCTATGCACATAGCTTTCTCTTTTCTTCATTTCCCAACAATCACAATTTTAGGTCCCGACAACAGAACCATTTGTTGGCACAAGGGCAAACCCAGGGTTCAACGCTTCAACAACGCACCAAAAAAACCCTAACTACCGACCCTTTTGGCAACACTTGCGAAGCAGATGAAGTCTCACTCGAGGTAGAGGCAGGGGGGTTGCGGGACTCAAGTGTCTACAACCTAGCTGAGACATAGATCTGTGATTACACACTTCAATAGAGCACTTAGCCAATAGTATGCATTCAATTATGATTCTTATTCACATCACAGATTAACCCTAATTGTAGATCAATGCAGTAGTAATCAATATTAAACACATCTAAGCATTCAACACATAGCATCGAAGCAGATCTAGCATTTATTCATATATCAAGCACTAAGCATCAATGAATCTACCTATCATACATCCAAAACAGTGCACTAAGAAAATATAAACATAACCATCATGAACACATAGCACAAAGCACAATAACACAGGATATACATGGTTCACCCTAGTGTGGGGTTACGTCCACCAACTCTTCTTCTTCTTTATTAGCTTCTTCCATTCTTCTTACATGCACCAATCCACAGATACAACTCCACAAAGGACATGGTATCTCCGCGCACCTTGCCAGATCCTCCTTCCATGGATTAGGTCAAGGCACAAAGCCAAATACAACCACTTTCACTTAGCTTTGCAAGTCTCACATACAGTATGCACAAAGCATTCACAGTTATTCACACTTAGCAACCCTCACAGGTTCTTGCACAAAGCCTATTAGAACTAGTAACCTACTAACTCTTTCACTTACATCACCTAGCTACTTATTTATACATTACAAAAAGGGTCCTAAGCATGGGTAAACCCATGGGCTGACATCCCATACCCGTTACATAAACCCTAAAAGACCAAAAATCCCGCAAAAAGGGCAAGATCCCGCGATCTCCACTTTGCCTTGGTGCTCCGTCTTCGACTAGCCTGTCGAAGTCCCAAAAATGGTAAAATATGACCAGTGTTTCCTCAAAACCAGGTGAAGGGCCAACAACGCTGGTCCAGGTGTTCCAACCGAAAGAGGAGGTCGTTGACGTCCTTATGAACTACAAAAACCAAATCTTGAAGAATCGAGACTGATTCTCTGAGTCTTGGGCATGAAGCACAGTTTGAGTGGAGAAGAGTTTATCTCAGAGGTGATTCCAATTATACAATGAACTCTTCTGTTTGAGCGTTGAACTCCTCCAAAGAAGGAACAAAAGGTGGTGATGGGTGGGAAGATGGTGGTGGCGAGGGAGCGAAGGGTGGTGGACTTGTTGGGCGTGCTAGGGCTGGCTGTGAAGTCAAGGCCAAATCCTCGAGTGGGCTAGGAGCATAGCCCAAAGAATTACCCTGGAGATCAAACCACTCAACCCTACAAGCCCATGGCGATGACAGAGGCAGAAGATCACTTTGACCTGGGGAGGATTGAGTGGATGAAGGGGGTGAGGAGCGAAGCGCAGGAGCGAGGATAAGTGGGTGGCGGCCGACCATGGACACTTTGTTTTGGTACCAAAGAGGGACTCTCTTTGACTTACCACGAAGCCGAGGCATAACCAAGTGTACGTGAGGGTGAGGCAGAGGTGTGAACAAGAAGACCAAGGTGGGAACCATAGAAAATGACAAAGTGCAAGAGCAACATAAATGAAAGAACGATGGATGCAAACTGGAGAGAGGAATGTCACCATAAGAAGGAAATCGAGGAGTAAGTGCACACGCGCGGAGAAGGGCAGACCGACGTACTTCATCTATCGCCAAGACGAGAAACCAACGTAGGGCACATTGGAGCAATTAGTTAGGATCATGCAACATTAAAGTTTTGCAGAGTTCATCAGGGTATAATAAAGGCAGGAGGGAGGCTGCATTTGCTAATCACATGGTCCATGGAAAGGTGGCAGACATTGTCGTCTCCCTTGGATGCACGAAACACTCTGACACCCCATCCAGAGGGCTATTTTTGTTGAGAGCCCTAGCGATACAGTCCTAGAGGATGGGATGATCATTGTGGGTGGGGGACATATAAATGATATCTGGTCCTTCTAGAGCCACTCGAATATTGGATAATTTGTCTGCTATCCTTCGCACATGTGAGGGAATGAGCGCCAAGTGAGGCCTAGTGAGAGCTGCAATGGTGGTGAGTCCTGTCGTAAGTCACAAGCAAGGGGAAATTATGTCCAGATCCACCTCATTGAGTATGTTTTCAAAAGGCTAAGAATTATTTGTGAGTCCCCTTCGACGATCAAATTATGGTACCCATATTCTTGAGCAAGTTGTAAGCCTTTCATGAGACCCCATAGCTCATATGCGTTGTTTATGTCGTGTCCAACATTGCCGACAATGATAAGAATAATGTTTCCTTGATTGTTGCGAAGAAACACTCCAAAGCCAACATGGACCAGATTGACTTTGGAGGCTCCATCAAAGTTTAACTTGATAAACCTTGGAGCTGGAGGTGACCAGTGTGAAGGGCTACCTTTAACATGTGATCTTTGGGATTTCCTTGAAAAGTGGGGGTGGAAGTTAATGATCCATTTTTCCATGATATGTTTTTCTTAGGGAGGACAAGACAAGTCCTCATATTTCCAAGGCTGCAAGAGGATGGTTTGTCTGATGTTATCATGTATGTGTTTCGAAACTGTTTGCCAATTAAGGTGAGACGAATGGAAGATCCTCCTGTTGCGTTCTTTCTAGATCTTGCAGAGGATGAAACATGGAAGAAGTTTTTAGATGTGGTTGAGGATAGGAGAATGAAAAGATGAGTCTCTCCATCCTTCTATGGTTTCCTTGAGGCATTCTCGGTTGCAATCCATGGTGTGCATGATTAAAGCGAAATAGTCCCAAATTTGCGTACTATAGGAGCAAATATTGAGCAGATGATTTTGATATTCCAAATCTTTCCAGCAAAGAGGGAAAATGGAGGGTCTGACAAAGCCTCTTTTTGTGAGATTGTCCTAGGTAAGGATACCTTTATGCGCGACAAGCCAGAGGAAGGTAATAATTTTTGGCTAGTGCTTAGTCGACCAGATTTTTTCCCAAACTTGCTCTTGGGGAAACTATTGGGAGGCTATCTTTATGTTGTAAGCTTCTGTGATGGTGAAGGTGCCCCTCGAGGAGTGAACCCATCTCAGGATGTCATCTCCTTGAAGAATTTGAATTTTCCTGTAGAAGGTTAACTCGTGCCAAGCCTGAAGATGCACGTGTGCTGGAATGTGGAGTTATGTGCAGGTGGAATTCCAATGGTGCCATATTGCTCCAGGGGGGTCCTCTTTCTAGTAGTTCACGAATGTGATTAGACTCACCTGTGTGGTAGGGGAAAGAAGATTGTTTGCAATGGAGTTCTGTGCTAGAGAGGGCCATTGTTGCCAAGAGTCATACCAAAAGGAAGCTGTCCATCCATTCCATACTTCCCAAAAAGCGTGATCTGCAATCATAGAGTGGATTTGCTATGTAACATTCCATATCAAGGAGCCCAGAGTTTTTTCATTCCATATGATAAGTTGCTTTTCTGCAATGTTTGGAGTGTATTTCTTTCTCCAAGGTCGGGCCCAGAGGTCTTAGCACTAAGAACTTTATTAAGAATGGCTAGGTCTTGTAAGCCAAGACCTCCTTTTAATTTTTGTTTGCAGATCTTTTCCCAACTAATCAGAGCTATTTTCCACTCATTCTTTGCCCCCTTCCATAGAAATTTTCTTTGTAGGGTTTTGATGGCGGTTAGAATGAAGTTGGGAGCCTCCAGAGAAGAGAAGGAATAGATGGGCAAGGTTTGAAGGACGTAATTGAGGAGGATGAGGCGAATGGGAAGGTTGAGAGAATGAAAGGTCCAAGAGGAGAGTCTTTTACCCATGGAGGAAAGGATCCCCTCCCAAGAGTTTTTTCAAAGATTTTTTTTGATAAGGGGAATGCCGAGGTATTTGGATGGAGGGGAGTTATGTGTAAAGCCTAAGATGTTGGTAATATGAAGCTGAACAGGGATGGGAGTGTTAAAAAATAAGAGCTGGGATTTTTCTCTATTAATGTCCATTCCTAAGGCTACACAGAAAGTTTGAAGGATACAGAGGATTTGAAGGGGTTCACAGACAATAGGGGAGCCCAACATTAAGGTATCATCAACAAAATGGTTTTGGGATATTGGGGGATCCATGCCATGAAGGGGGAGTCCAACTAGATATTTATCAGTAATGGATGCTTTGATGAAATGACTAAGCCCTTCTACCATGATGATGAATAGGAATGGGGACATGGAACCCCTTGCCGTATTCCACGAGAGGGCAAGAAGGGGTGGGAAGGAACATCATTGATCAGAATGGAGAAGAAAGCGGAGGAGGTGAGATTTAGAATCTAGTCTACCTAGTCAGGAGAAAAGACAAAATCAAGAAATAGATTTTATATAAGCCCAACTTAATATATCAAAAGCTTTGGAGAGATCTAACTTTAATAACATACTTGGAGTGCTCATACTCTGAAGAGAGTGTATGACTTCATGGGCAAGGATGACACTGTCGGGAATTTTCCTGCCTTCAACATATCTTGACTGCTCGGGAGAAATGATGAAGGGAAGGAGGGGTTTGAGGCGTCGAGCAATCACTTTTGTTAACATCTTATAAATTACATTGTAGAAAGAAATTGGTCTGAACTGCTTAGGATGAGTGACTTGTTCTTCTTTGTGGATGAGGGTTAGGAAAGTGGAATTAAGAGAAGGGAGAAACTGACCAGAGATTCGAGAGTCCTCGATGATGTCCCAAACTTCCTCCTATATCTTGGGCCAACATAAGTGAAAGAAGCCCGTCGTGAAGCTGTCCAGGCATGGAGATTTACCTTTGGGGATGTCTTGCAGATCTAGGTCTACTTCTTCAATCGTGATTGGTCTGGAAAAAGCTTCATTCTACTCTTGAGTTATGAGATTGGGAATGTGTTGGGTGATCTTTTCTATGTCGAGAGATATGTCAATAGGGGGTTCATACAACAGGTCTTGGTAATAAGAGACCGATTCCTGCTCGAGATCTTCATGTTTTTGGAGCATTTTTCCTTGCTCCCTGACCAAGTGATTGATGTGATTGTTGTGTCTCCGTTGGATCGTTGCCCGGGGGAAGAACTTAGTATTTCGTCCCCCCTCTTTAAGCCATTGTATTCGGGATTTTTTCCTCCACAAAACTTCCTCTTGAGACCACCTTTCCTCCAACTGTTGTTTGAGTAAAGTTTCATACTCTTTGAGTTCCTCCATGAGGCCTTGATTCCTGATTTGGATCTGGATGAGCTTTATTTGATCATTCAAATTTCTTTGGGCTTCAAAAATGTTCTTGAAGTTCTGTTTGTTCCAAATCTTAAGGCGTTGCTTAAAATTTTTTAGTCGTTGCTAAAATCAGAACATTTTGGAACCATGAGATATGGCAGCTTCCACCCACTAGGTCAGGGCCAGGGCTTGGAACTCTGGATGATTGAGCCAAAATCGCTCAAATCTAAAGGGCTTTCATCTAGGAGAGCCAGAGATGTCCAATGAGAGTTGTATAGTCCAATGGTCAGAGCTAGAGGTATCCAAGATGCTAACGTTCATCGAGAGGCCATCCATCAAGAGGGATTCCGATACGAGGAATCAATCTAGAAGACACGCCACCTATTGGGAACCCGAACGTCGGTTTGACCAAGTAAAGAGGCAATTTTGGGTTTCCAGATCTATGAGACAAAGCTTATCGATTAGAGCCTGAAAGTGTCGACTTTCCGCCTTGAGTCCGCGAATCCCGCCTCTTTTCTCTTCTAGGTAGCAGACCATGTTGAAGTCCCCACTCAATATCCAACTATGATCAATGGTGAGGTTAGCCAACTGATCCATATTTTGAATGAAGTTAAGCTTGTCCCCCGGAGTGGCTGGGCCATAAACATTTGTAAGGAAGCCTGGCTTATTGGAGCCAATGAGCCGGTATTCCGCTGAGATTGTCCATCTGGTAGTGAATAAATTCTCTCGCAGCACAGAGATGGGGTTCTAGAGAATGGCCAAACCACCACTCGTGCCTTTGGAATCGATGGTCATCATTTTTCCCCGTTTCCAACATCTGGAGAGGATTTGATTCATTTCTTCGCCTGCACATTTTGTTTCTTGAAGTAAAATAATATCAGGTTGTTCTACTATGATACGATCTCGTAGGAGCCTTTGCTTACTACGACCGTTGAGTTCACGTATATTCCAAGAGATGAGATTCATGATGAGGATGGAGAGGTGAGAGGGGGAAAACTATCGGAGATGAGATGTATCTAACCTGAGTTTACCATGAAGTGATTGATTTCCTGTATGATCTTCTGGGTGGATTTTCTTCCCTTTTTCTTCTTGTCCTTCTGAGGCTTGTGTTGCTCTCTCTGTTGGATGTGATGTATGTCCAAGCCAGTGCTAGATCTCGCTGCAGAACCCACTGAGGAGTTGAGGAAAACCTTATGAACCTTGCGAAGATGATCTGAAGGGATGGTGTACAGTTCCTGCTTGTGATAATCTTGTTCTAAGTGTTCAGTGTTCAATGTCTATTCCCGCTAGATCTTGTTCCTCTAGGTCTATTTCAACATATCCTTCTTTGAGATCAAATACTTCTCCATCTTTGGCATGGGAAGGGGAAGAGGAGCAGATCTGCTCCAATATGGGAGTATTTTAAGGATTGTCTTTTGCATTGTTGTGGGTTGTAGTTTCTTGAGGAGGTAGCTGCAACTCGTCCATGTCTTCTGGAATTTGTTGAAGGACATCGAAGGAGTTGTCGGAAGGGGGTTCCTTGTTGGCAGTTTGCACATTTTTCCTGGTTGTTTGGTATCGCCTACCCACTACATGGGTGAAACCATCCCTTGATTTACTTCAGGGTTATCGACCTTTCTCTTGGCGGTGTTTAGAGGACATTCTCTGAACAAATGCCCATGCTCGTGGCATTTTCTACATCGAAATGGTATGTGCTCATAGTCAATAGTTTGAGACCAGTCCTCATCATGATATTCCAGGGCTATGGAACCTGGGAGGGGCTTAGAGATATTGATAAAGACACATATGCGAGCATAAGATGTATGCCTTCTTTGCTTGGTCGCCTCTGAGGATTTGACGTAAACCCTTATGGTGTTTCTTATGCCTGTCGGGATCTCTTCTAACCAGAACTCCTGTGGTAGGGAGTATAGACGGATCCATACCGGGGCATGCACAAAGTCTTCTTTTTTTGGGCTAAACTTCTCCATCCAGAAGCGTAGAAAGAGGTCGACTGAGTTGAAGAAATAAGGTCCCCCCGTCAAATATGAAGTTTTGATCTTCTAGGTTGTGGAATATGATGGTGAAGAAGCCCTTGGAGCCTAGTTGTAGGTCATAGTGTCCTTTAGGTTTCCACAAATGGTGTATCCATTTTACGAGCTCACATTCAGAGGGCCATAGGCCTAGGAATTTTCCCACCAGCTCATAGTCCCTCATGTATTGCTTCTGTTCTTCAATTCTGGGTGTGCTGATCACATATTTTGGTGCGAACGGTGCCCGAGGTATGCATTTCCCAGGTTCCCAAGGACGCGTTGTTTTCGCTTGAACTGGTCCAGTGACAATCTCCATTTCTTTTCCTTTAGCTGCACCTTCAAAGAAGATTTGCGACCCCCGCCCAAAGGTTCCTGCACCATGGCCTGGAGGTAAGAGGTACCTCGTGGCCCTCCTTCGTTTGGGATCATGTCTTTCCTCGCCCGGGGTGGTGGAAGGAACCAACAAAGAGATTAAAAACACAAACCCTAATCAGTTCCGACGCTCCTTCAGATTCCGTTTAAAAAAATTATTTATAAGTTTAATATCATTCATAAAATTTAATTAATTCACAAATTGAATTAAATTAAATTTATTAAATGATAAAGGGATGCTTTTCAACAATGTTATTCACATAAGTGATTGTTTTGTATATTGACTCTTCACATGTGTTATCCACATTTTGTTGTGTATATTCACTCTTCACATGTGTTATCCACATTACATTGATAAATAAAATAATTAACTAATAATTTCAATTAATCAAATTAAATATTTAAATTAATTTCTATTAATTAAATTAGTTAATGTGAAATTAAAGTTTATTTCTTTTGGATGGGGTGTTGGGGAGGCAATAAATATTGGGGACAACACTCAATGAACACATGGATACACCATAGGTGCGGACGAGTTCGACATGCCATCTCACACATGACCTCACGCATGAGAACACCACCACCAACTCTAGGGTCGTTAATTCCATAATTAACTCAAAGCGAGGGCAATACTCGCACCTCGGTCACCGACTCCTCTGGGTATATTATGTATATTATCGTTTTGAAATGTTTTTTCCCTTAAATTTGTTGTCATTGTTTACATAAATGATATCTTTAATATAAATTTTAATGGATTAGTTCAATTAGTTTGAAGTGATTTGAAGTGATTTTTTAAAGTAAAAGTTTTCTATGAGATCTCTAATTGTAATTCGATTGAGATTTAGGTTTGGTTGAGACTGGTTGGGTTATCAACTACTATTATACCTAGTAGTTGAACCACCTTCCATCTATATATTCCAAAGAAAAAAAGGGATCCCACAAGATTTTAACATTGAAAAAAATAATATCTCCTAATACATACACATGGAAATTCATTTAATAAATCAATTGTATTTGATGGAACATTTAAGAAGGATAAATGAAGTTGTATACTTATCATACCAACCATTGTGTTGTGATCTAAGATGGCGTAAGGTCGAGGTTTAACTCTTTAACCACACACTTGTGACAATTTTAATACAACATTACTTATAATAACATTAACAATAATGGATTTCTAGGTAAAATATTTCAATGACAAATGTTCTATGTTTTTTTTTTTTTTAGGGATATTTTCTGTTTAATTTTTCCCGAAATCTGGTGAGAAACTGTTGGATCTGAAGATTTGAGTGGCTACGTTTGTATAATTTGAGTGTCTCAAATTTTTTTTAGCACGATGAATCCATTTATGTATTCATAAATGCAATTTAAATAACAAAAAATTGTGATTTTGTCTAAATTTATATCGTCGAATTCCAACAAAAAAAACCAAAACATAAAATATTTAGACAATACCCTTTCTTTACACCTGCTTTCTATAAAATCTATCCTTAACAAATATAACATGTGTTTTTAGTGTTATTAGTTCTATATAATCTATTCTCCCATCTCATTTTTTCCCTAAATGTTTTGGTTACCGAAGTAAAGTAATAAAATGAACAATTAATAATATCATCTTCTTTCATTGTTCTCAAAGTTTTAACTTTAGTGTCCATTCATGATATTGACACAACTAACATCTGCATTTATTAGTCCTTGCCGTAGGCATAGAGGGGCCATAGCGATCGATAAATCGTTGACTTCATATTAGTCTGTCCTTTGACCACAAATATTTCCATATTATCTATTGTTGGAACCAGGGAATTAAAAACATCAATTTTTATATAAAAAAAGTAACATATTTGTTATGATTTGATTGGATAAGGGATTGGAGGTCTTATTTCCAGCTTCGCTATTCCCAATGTTATATATGTTGGCATATCTAAAGTATTTGATCGTATATGGTCTTTTTNGTATACTTATCATACCAACCATTGTGTTGTGATCTAAGATGGCGTAAGGTCGAGGTTTAACTCTTTAACCACACACTTGTGACAATTTTAATACAACATTACTTATAATAACATTAACAATAATGGATTTCTAGGTAAAATATTTCAATGACAAATGTTCTATGTTTTTTTTTTTTTTAGGGATATTTTCTGTTTAATTTTTCCCGAAATCTGGTGAGAAACTGTTGGATCTGAAGATTTGAGTGGCTACGTTTGTATAATTTGAGTGTCTCAAATTTTTTTTAGCACGATGAATCCATTTATGTATTCATAAATGCAATTTAAATAACAAAAAATTGTGATTTTGTCTAAATTTATATCGTCGAATTCCAACAAAAAAAACCAAAACATAAAATATTTAGACAATACCCTTTCTTTACACCTGCTTTCTATAAAATCTATCCTTAACAAATATAACATGTGTTTTTAGTGTTATTAGTTCTATATAATCTATTCTCCCATCTCATTTTTTCCCTAAATGTTTTGGTTACCGAAGTAAAGTAATAAAATGAACAATTAATAATATCATCTTCTTTCATTGTTCTCAAAGTTTTAACTTTAGTGTCCATTCATGATATTGACACAACTAACATCTGCATTTATTAGTCCTTGCCGTAGGCATAGAGGGGCCATAGCGATCGATAAATCGTTGACTTCATATTAGTCTGTCCTTTGACCACAAATATTTCCATATTATCTATTGTTGGAACCAGGGAATTAAAAACATCAATTTTTATATAAAAAAAGTAACATATTTGTTATGATTTGATTGGATAAGGGATTGGAGGTCTTATTTCCAGCTTCGCTATTCCCAATGTTATATATGTTGGCATATCTAAAGTATTTGATCGTATATGGTCTTTTTCAATCATATATTTTCTTATGCATTCCTTGAAGGTGGATTAATGCTAGCATTAATTCAAATGTTTGGTTTAACATTTTATGCTAGGTAAATTTATGGCAATGTTTGATATGGTGGCATATCCAAAGTTTGGCGTTGCAATTCATTCTCTGGTGTTCGAACTATTGTTACAAAAAATATAATTATTTTTTTGGGATACGTCAGAGACCTGCCACTTGAATTTTTTTCTTAAATGTTTACAGTGCATTTCTGACAGACTTAAATGTTTACCTAGCAGGCTTGGTAGTGTTGAATGGTTACTTAACAGGCTTGTTAGAAGACATTTTCTTCCGTTTTTAAAATTTATATGCTCCAGCAGCATTGCTGGTTCACTGGTCCATGCTTGTTTTTTGCATGCCACTGATTTCTTATTTGCATGTTGTCGTTGTTGCTGCTTGCCTGTTTGTGTTGTTACAGTTTGCATGTTTGGGTTTCTGCAATAGCGTTTGGAACAACATCGTTCATGGGGGAGTGGTTGTTGCTTTCTTCTTTCTTCATTGTATGCTGTTTATTGTTGCTTGATTCGAGTTTGCAGGGTTCCGGTCCTGCGCCTGCACTTGGGCCTTTTGGTGCTTCTTAGTTGGGTTCTTATTTGGTGCTTGTTCTTGTTTGCCCAGGGTTTGCAATGTTGGGATGCTGCATCTACGGTTGGATCTCTGGTTACATTTTTTTGCACTGCATTTTGCATAGAATACTATTAAGATAAAATAACAGACTAAAGAATTGTAGGCAATGTAAATTGCATTTGTTACATGTTGAAGCAGAGTTTGTCGGCCTCAAAATATATTTCATAGCTGTCGATGCTTTTTCCATGGATTCTATGTTACTATGGTTTCATAGCTATGAGAATGCCTTTTGCTGTGTGGGGGATATAACTGTTCTCTCCCTTTTACTTTCCTGTTGTAAACTGCGTTTGACTCTAGTTTATCGTGTTTCTATGGTCATTCCGAGCGACCACCGTTCAGTTGCATACTTAGTGAGTTTTATGGACGCGGCTTTGCGAATAGGTTCTATCGAACTATGACAGGTCATGTTCGGTGTATACATTAGCTTTCCCGAATTAGTTTTCTTTAAAAGAAGGCCTCTTGGACATAAGAGAATGCAATTTATGAAATTATAGGTTTCCTGGACAACATAAGTCAAATTGGGCTTATTAAGATAAAATAAGAGACTAAAGAATTGCAAGCGATGTAAATTGCATCTGTTACGCGTTGAAGCAGAGTTTGTCGGCCTCAAAATATATTTCATAGCTGCCAATGCTTTTTGCATGGATTCTGTGCTACTATGGTTTCACTGTTATGAGATTGCCTTTTGCTGTGTGGGAGATATAACTGTTCTCTCCCTTTTACTTTCCTATTGTAAACTGCGTTTGACTCTAGTTTCTCGCGTTTCTATGGTCATTCCGAGCGACGACCGTTTGGTTGCATACTTAGCCAGTTTTATGGATGCGGCTTCTCGAATAGGTTATGTCGAACTATGACAGGTCGTGTTTGGTGTATACATTAGCTTTCCCAAATTAGTTTTCTTTAAAAGAAGTCCTCCTAGACAGAAGAGAATGCAATTTATGAAATTATAGGTTTCCTGGACAACATAA
>SNQJ01S0020213.1:98841-119590 GCA_010110895.2 Picea sitchensis
ACATCCACAACAAGCATTTCCCATATAATTATTTATATTTTTTATTTGACAGTCAACGAACAATACATTTTCAATTGGGGGAAGCTAATTTCCATTGAACTCTGTTCCCAGTTGTCACGTTTCAAAGAATCAAATAAATTTTATATGTCATCCTACTTGATTTTTGCAATTGTGTATTGTCGCCCATTTCCAAAACTTTCTCTTTCCAATAAAATAATCTGTGGATTCGACCCAGTAACATTCTAGCACGAGGCCCTATGGAGACACAAGGCCTCCCATTGTTTTTATGAATTTTTTAATGGCTTTGTCTTAGTTTTCAAAGATTTACTGTTAGGCAAGGATGCTCCGCAGATGTCTGGTCAGACAAGCAAGTTTTTGAACAAGAAGGGCACACTTGAGCAAGAGGAAAATCACAGTGTCCTCATGGTCTTTGGCTCTAAGGAAAATCCTGCCTTCCTTCCATGCCACATCATAGACAAGATGTTTGTTGCAGAAATAGCAAGGCAATACAACCATTGGTTTCATTTTTTCCATGACAAGAAAAAAAACAGTTCATTCCTCTACCCTGGAAAGTCGGAGACTTCGTGTGCAGAAACATCTACAAGATTGATGAGTTTGCCGCCCATTTCAAGAAATTGAACCTAACGTATGCTGAAAGGCTAAAAGGGTTCGACCCTAATGGAATTTTTTGAGAACATTTACCGGGTGTTGGCTTTAACACCTCTTTTATCCATAGACACCTAACCCAAGACAAGGACAGTGTCGAAAAAAATCCTKCTTCTGCCGATTGCGACRCAGAGACATTGCAAACACGATTGAATTGTACATACAACATGGAAAAGTATCTAGTGAGAAGAGTACCCAGTCCCCCGCCAACACTCCCAAGAGCACGAATCATGGAGCATCGCTTCGACGGGCCACCCCAGTAAGAAAGCATCCCAGAAATATTCGAATGGAGGAGGAGATAAGAACCCTCCTCGCATAAATATTGATAGTTCTCACAAAATTCCAGTAGAAAAGAAGAGAAAAAACAATGTAGGGCAGGCGGAGGAACCCAAAATTGAAAGTGGAAAACTACAACTTGAAATTGAAGCCGAGTACATGCAAAAAATTGGGTCGTCCGCGATGGAAATATTTGAGACCGATTTTTTTGACATAGATGAATCCTTCATAATCTAGAGCGTTATTTTTGAYAGCCAATCTAAAAGTATGGTCATTGAAAAGAGAGATGTAACAAACAAGAAAGAMAAATCTCGCACARAGATTGACTTTAGTGAAATGCCGCCGTCCCAAATCTGCTCATTTCACTAGGTAACCGGTGACATTCTTCGTGATTCCATTGGAGGAATGGAGACGGATCATGCCAATCTGAAACACCACCTCAACGAATTTGAGCAGGCTTTCATTGCAACACCAGAATTTGCCAGTCCTTTGGAAAAAATCGTGCCTTCTACCACTGCAGTGAAGATGAAAATATCCTCTACCCTCCTTGCATGCTCTAGATCCCTTGCAGAGAATAACATCAACAAAAGAATGCAGCGAGTTACTAAAATTTAGTTTCCTTCGGAAAGAAGGACAATGATTTGCTAGAACATTTGGAGGTGAATTTAAAAAATGAATAGCTTTTCTGTGATCAGGTACTAGACCCTTTTGCCAACTATTCCGTCAACACATCAGAACTGAAAAGAATACATGAGAAACTACCCTCCCCAAAGCGCACCAAAAAAGTAAAATCATGCTGGAAAAAGAAAGTTCAGAACCTGCAGCTCATTGTCAAATCATGTAAACAAGTCATATAAGAAAAGGAAGATTTATTCACAAGCTTGCTCCAGATGGACTTAGCCGAAACTACAAACGAGGTTCAAGATCCTAACTTAATTCTCAAATCCTTGTCAGTCACCAAAGAAGCCTTCCAGGAAAAAGTTGATATTTTAAAGGGGTTGTCTTTCGAAAAGTTTTACAGCATACTTGAACATCGTCTAGATGAGCATGAGTGTTGGGTATTGGACTATGCCTCACACAATGAAGAAATTGAACAGAGTCTGCATAGTATTTCAATGGATCTAAGGAAATTAGAAAATGAGCTTTACGGCATAGAAATCCGGGATGAAATCAACACAGCCCCCATGAAAAGCTACATCGAAGAATGGTTCCAACAGAGAATGGAAAACCATGTCCAGGAAGGGCAACAACCGGTCAACAGGACTCCAATGCCCATCGACGACAACAACAAAAATGTATCGGCTTCATAGTAAGTCTATACTGCCATCTTGTTTTGTTTATCAATCTAGTTTAAGTCTATGCTACCATCTTCTTTTCTTTATCAATCCACTTATGTCCTCTTTAAATATAAAACTGTAACCAAAGACTCATAACTTCCAATTTTTTCTTTTCAGGTCTTTCTCTCTACCGTCACACGCTTCTTCTTTCGACGTTCCTAATTCTTGTACTTATTTCTTTTTATGGTCCGCGGGAGCCCCAATTCCAGTCTATATGACAAACACATTTAAATTTCCAGAAACATGTAACAAACATTATTAATTTTTGATAAATTCCAAAGAAAACTGATTCGAAAATGCCCTTATTGTATACTAAAATTTGGCTTTCCAGGAACCTTCTTGTTCGTTCCAAAGAAAACTAATTCGGATATGATACATTTCTTGTCTCCTATTGTATGCTAATTTTTTGGTCTTCAACGACGTTGATGCTTTAAATGTTGATGTAATTTCAAGAGATATGTAATAGACATTACTTATTTTATAATAAGTTTGTATAGTTCTCAAGCCCACTTATCAATTTGTATATCGCGGAACTCTCGATGCTATTTGTAGGGCATGAAACAATAGAGGCCCATTTTTGAAACTGCCAGCCCGAGAACCCGCGATCCAAAAACTAGCTAAGTATGGAATGAGCACTCCATGCATGCTCTATAAAACGTGTGCAGAGAAAACTATTTCGGCAATGCGATATCTTCTTTGTCCAAAAAAAGCCTTAGTTTTAAAGCAAACTAATTCGGTGTAACATACGTTATTACTATTCTATTATATAACATACATTATTAATTTCTGGTAAATTTCTATAGTCCACAACTCCGCCTATCATTTTGTATATCGCGGAACTGTCGGTGCTATTTGTAGGACACAGAACATCAGAGGCCCAATTTTGAACCCGCCAACCCGAGAACCCGCGATCCAAAAACTGGCTACGTATGCAATGAGGGCTCCGTGCATGCACTATAAAATCTCATCCCCATACTTTATAAAAGTACAAATTTCGTATCTATAAAACTAAATATCTACTTTATACAAGTACATATAATGTATGTATAATTTATTTATTTCTGATGAATTTCTATAGTCCGCAACTCCACTCCTCGATTTCTGTATCACAGAGAACATCGGAGGCCCAATTTCTGTATCGCAGAACTGTCGGTGCTATTTGTAGGGCATAGAACATCATAGGCCCAATTTTCACCCGCCAGCCCAACAACTCGCGATCCATTATAAAAGTACATATTTCGTATGTATAAAACTAAATATCTACTTTATAAATTGCATTTTTGGTATGTATAGTTTATGCTGTCCAGGAACCTATAATTTCATAAATTTCAATTTCTTTTCTGTTCAGGAGCCCTTGTTTTAAAGATAAATAGTTCGGTAATGCTAAATTGTTTGTATCCAACAACCTTTCAAATGTTGATAATTTTTGATATTTTTCAGGAAGAACTAATTCGGGAATACTATGTTCTGCATGAAAACCACATGTATTTCAACTTTCTAGCCACGTGTTTGTACTAGGTCGCATTTACTCCCATCCCAACCTAACAGGGACTACGCTGCCATGCATCACTTGTTTCATAAATGCATTCATGTTGCATATTCAATTGATATTAATATCCACAATGCATTATTTTTCCGTTTGAAATATTAGAACTAAAGTATGTACAATTTTTAATTGACTTCATGATGGTCATAAATTGGAAATATGTAATTTTTTAACTATAAACAGTGAAAGCATTTATTATATCTAGTTCTCGATATTTTGTTTTACTTTGTTATGTCTAGTGCACTAGCACGTTGGTGCTCCAATTCAAGTCCAAAGCCCCAATGGTATAAGATATATTTTGGAGCATTCACACAAATCTTTGTGCTTAATACAAATTTTGGTTTGCGGATGTGTTTTCCTTGAGTGTTGTATTTCATTATTATAGCACCGATGTGCCACTTAAAAGAACTTGGCACTTAATTTCTATATTCGGTGCAATAATGTAATTTTTTTCTTATCATGTTCCTTTATCTTATTGGAACATTGATGTGATAATGAATATTAAAGCATTGATGTTGAAATAAGAATTTGACTTTTATATTTTAGTATTAGTTTATTGGTCTTTTAGTTAAATTATGTAGCAACAATTCACGCATACACAATATTGGCAATATCCAGAATAAAAGTGACAAATATTTTTGGTTTTTACTTTTATTGATTACAAATTATTAGTGATTTTTCTACTTCCCTGCCACTATTTTGTTGTGCATCCGACATAATTTTTTTTAATCATGATTGGGGAAATTATATTAATAAAAAAATCCAGCTGAGCCTGCGATGAGATAAAATCACAATTATGTTTCAAAACTTTTCATACTAGAGATTAAACAAACCAAAACTACACCAACTACATTCCTACAATAAAGTTTGTCTTTATCTTTAAACAAAATTTCTCATTATTTCCTTATAGTATATAGTATATATTCTATAATATAAGCTTAAAATTCTAACAACCCTGAAAAACATGATAATTAGCAAAAGGATTGATGACTAGCTTCTTCTTCTAGACCTATACTTAGAGGATTAGGGTCCTACATTATAATTTCCATATCTCTGGCAAGTTGGTGCACCGCTTTTATCTTCCTTTAGCTCCCCTCGAGTTGAATTAACTAACAATGTTTAACTAGAGGCCTTGGATTGGTCTCCCTTGCTTAGATTAAGGGCTATGTTTTTTAGAAGATTACATTATGCTTCTATCACAACCAACTATTTCTTCGGTTCCACTAGAGTCCTCGTAATTGTTGATATCTAAGAAGTTACCTACTATTCAATATTTTGAATTTTTGAAGTGAAAGTAAATATGGACACCATGTTACAATGGATATGCTCCTCATGGATTTTGAGGACTCTATGAATTTCCTGGCACTCTCTAAGGGCAATTAGATTTGCACACAAGCCAAAATACCCTACTAGTTCTAGATACCTATTCTACAAAAATTCCAAATCTCTTGCCACACTTTTAGGCCCCTGGAAGAGCCCGTGGTTCCTTTGTTATAGAGTAGAGGATGCTTCCCACAAGGCAAGATAAACCCTAACAATGTTTAACTAGAGGCCTTGGATTGGTCTCCCTCGCTTAGATTAAGGGCTATGTTTTTTAGAAGATTACATTATGCTTCTATCACAACCAACTATTTCTTCGGTTCCACTAGAGTCCTCGTAATTGTTGATATCTAAGAAGTTACCTACTATTCAATATTTTGAATTTTTGAAGTGAAAGTAAATATGGACACCATGTTACAATGGATATGCTCCTCATGGATTTTGAGGACTCTATGAATTTCCTGGCACTCTCTAAGGGCAATTAGATTTGCACACAAGCCAAAATACCCTACTAGTTCTAGATACCTATTCTACAAAAATTCCAAATCTCTTGCCACACTTTTAGGCCCCTGGAAGAGCCCGTGGTTCCTTTGTTATAGAGTAGAGGATGCTTCCCACAAGGCAAGATAAACCTAGAAGAATGCAGACTATTTGAAGGAAATACCAAGGAGAGTCCCAATTCTTTGGTGATTAAACATGAGGTGACCTAAGGGATCAAGTGCCCCTCTTTGTAAGAAAGACTCCAAGGAGGGTGCTCCCCTAAAAACTTACTCTAGCACTCCCATTTTTTTCCAAGCAGAGTCACCCTAGATGAGTCATGGTTCATGTGTCGAAACGTGGGAGGTCATGTACTGAGTAATGAATAGGTTGAAGTCAACAAGTGGCGGAGCTATCCCTTGGGGTCGAGGAGGGGTGTCATAATCAAACATGTGTGAATTGTAAGGGTCTTTTCCCAAAAGGTCGGGTTCTGTCAGAAAGAAGGAATTTACATGCCAAAGTTCGAGGCAAGTTGTTAGAGTAAGGGTCACTTCAACAGATATAATGACCATCATCACTCATTATGAATTTAGAAAAGGGATAAGAAATCACGACGTTCATATCAATGGCTACTCTGTAGTTTTATCATTTGTACTTTTGCACACTCCAAAGTGTACCTGTCGCGCGAGTGTGATGTGCAAATATTCAGCCTGCTTCAAAAATTCTCGTCACCATGGATTCAACGTCCTTCGTCATGATTCCATCGCTCGCCTGTTTGATTATAAATTATAGTCACCCTACATGCTTCCCTTTTACCATCCGAGTTTATGCATTGTCTGGGATTTGTCCTGCAAGTCCTGAGTATTCTCGCTGTGGGAAAGCCGATTGCCATCAACTATGCCGTGAACTTGGTCAGTTAATATTGCCACGTTTTATCCGTCTTAAATCATGGTTCAGAGTCTATTGGAGTTTTCCACAAGCTACTCTGTCGGGCGACACTTCCTCTTACGGTCATCCTTTCATCCTCAAAGTTTTCCCTTGTCACGCCTGAATTTTCTGTCGCGTTTCCCTAATGGGACGATCCTATCGTTATCATTATCACAACATTGAATTGTTCCTGTGCCGAGAGTCTTCATGGCGCCTTGGGGCCATGCAGTGAATTCCTAAAGTCATTTTCGCTTGTCACACAAATTTTCCACCACTTCCACTTCGACAAGTCTCGGCGAAGAATATCATTCTCCATTTTCCGCGTGAAGAGGGTGTCATCTTTCATTACATCACACGTGAAACAAATACACGTTTGTATAATGAAAACATCCCAAGACATAAAGAATAAGGGGTGAAGTGGTAGAGTTGTGAGGCCCAAACCTCAAGACTTTATGTTAATCAACAAATATCCAAATGTCAGGTCATCTTTCAAACAGTCAGATGTATGCGCTATTGCATGAAAATCCAAGGATACAATGTGAAAATCCAAGGAACAGTTCACTCTTAGATTTAATGGGTTTCTGTTTAATTACTGGTAGCGATCACATTCCGTTGTGTGATGGAGGAAAATTTGTCACCACATCGCAGATCCCTCCGCAAAGGAAAGGGTGGCTCCAAGGGCATGCTTTTGGACATGCTATGCTATGAAGAATCTGTTCACCAAATTGTCTCAACAGAGTAACGGACATGTTCCGCAGTCGGTATTCACGACAGCCTTTTCAGAAACTCCCGGCTGCGATTAGAAAGTATTTTACCTGTGAAAGAAGGTTTGAAAGAATATACCCACATCACATCATGTTGTTGATGCATTTCATAGGGAAGAGGCCTTTGAGCTTACCTTTCTTCTTGCACCAAAGTCTAGGAGGAATGACAGACAACGTCCAAGCTGAAGCAAACCAACCAAAGAAGAACTTATCCCATATCTCATTAATCAAGTTGTTGATAGCTGAGGAATTGAGACTAATCGGGAAAGGACTATGACTTGTTTATGTTTTCAGCCGACATCCCAAGGGACCACAAAGGAGATCCCCCTCTACCCACAAGAGAAACAACATCTCACGCTAGGCAAGGAATAGAGGGGCTGGCAAGAAAGGAAAGACAAAGGGAAGCTCACACCCCAACAACCAATACCGAAAAGAGGCAGCTAAGGGAGAACAAGGGAGCTCGAGAGTGACCAAGCTCCAAACGAATCAAGACGTCCAATATGTTGTCAATAAGTTACTTCCATGTTGTTGTTCGGCTAGAACCCATCGAGGGTCTGCCGAGAAATCAGGATAGAAGGAGAAGGTCGGGCACTAAAAGCATGGAGGTTCAAGAGTCATCACAACAACTGAATAAAGCGCAACTCACTATAGCCTAAATGTATCAATAAAACAAAGAATTAAGAAGACAAATAGAAGAAAGGAATATTGAAACGACAATGTCATAGAGTTGAGAAGGGAATGTGAATTGGCTCAAGAAATAACTCAGAGAAGCGCAAGAAGTGAGAATCACAGAGCACTTCAAGGAATGTGGACCAGCCATGGAAAATGTCTACGTAGCTCTAGCTAGTGCTCAAACGAAGTTTAAGGGGAATGTGGTTTTGAAAAGACATGTAATGAATATGAAAAGGCGCAACTAGTTTCTCAAGAAAACGCTTAGAATATCAAGACTACAGATGAGGCCAAAAACATAATTGACCCAACCCCATTATTATCTTTTTGAACATGGCACAATTTTCTCCTCGCGGTCCTATTCCTTTGTCGGGAAGCAAGGAAATCTGACGGGTATCCACGCGGTGGATATATGTTGCGTAGATGCTGAAAACCCACCTATCGAGAAGGACAAGTGTAGGCAGAATGCACAACTGTTTTGAAGGAGATGTGTGGTCCCCTGACCGTTGTCACCATTTGGAAAGCATGAATGATAGTCGATAGTCATCATCCATACCAACTCGCCACATTCATACTACAACCAATGATCGAGTAACAACAATAAAATCCCGTTACACTGGGCGACATAATTCTGACAGAAGTGTTCAATCATTCAGGTGACCCTTCAAAGGAGAAACATCGATGCATCACTTCCTAATGATTGAATCTTGTTGATGACCGAACGATCATGGTAAATACGTCGGTTATGACATGATTGGATGCAGTTGGGTTCCTATTCTTAGTAAGTCATATTTGAAAGATCATATGGCAGGGAATAACCAGAACTAAAATTCTAGGAGTAGCAGTTTGGAGCATGGCAGCCCAAGGGGCGCAACCCTTTCTATATATTGGATCTTTTCAATGTAAGCTAGGTTGGTTGGCAAAGTAGTGTACAGAGTAGACTGTCAAATGTAATTTTCGAACCTGATTGAAATATAATGCAAAGGTCTTGAGGCTTTGACGAAAAGATTCTAATGGTGTTGGTTTGATGTATTGTGATCTCTCCTATGTATGTACTTCATGTTTTCTATATATCCATGTCTTTACTCTGTTTAAATTGGAACGTTGAATACGTCTAGAATTCATCGCATGGTGCTTTAGACTTCGCCATTTAAACTCATGTGTTTTCTTCTAAGTAATTTAAAATTCATCTTTCAATGATGCCTTGAGTTGCGTTGTGTACGTTTTCTCTCGCCACACACAATGAAATTTGAACTGAAAGACCATTGCCTACTTAGCCTTTATCCTCTCAAAGTTTTAGTTACCAAGTCATTTATTTCTCTCTCTTTCTAGAATTTGACTCCATGGCCCAAGGTTCTGTATTTCCTTGCTAACAGAACCAGAAACATTTCAAAAACGCAATAAACCTAGTCGACAATTCAAAGCCATTATCTGTTAGATACTAAGTCTCAGAGATAGCCCTCTCTAGGTCGAAAAGGCTAGTTTCTGATCTTAAAGTTGGTATGTAGGTTACCTCTATCATTTTTTTTCTCAGCCAAATGAATTTAATGAGTGCTAACATCTTGGTGTCGTTGTCGGGGATGAAATTGAATAAAAATTTCCCTGGAAGAATGACTAAACCTGTAGTGTTGACCCCTAAGGGTAACTGTGGGTCAACCGTCTATATTGGCTGAAACCTTTACCCTGGGGACTCCAACAAATAATACCAGTAGCATAGAGTAGTATGAATCATAAATCCTGGCTCCAAATAAAGTTTATACCAGAGCCAACCCTGATCCGGACCCTGTAGCACCGTGCCTGATCTTGAAAAACTTCTACGCAGATAAAAGGAACAAGCGCCATACCCATTCTATTACCTAGAAAGAAACCTACCTTACTCAAGGACGGTGTACAAAGCATCAACGACCTTGATTTCGATACACTGTTCGAACAAACCCTATTCATGTCTAAATCAGAAACCTACATGGATGAGATAGTCTTCGATGATAATAGGTTTCAATATTTGATACCAAACAAAATCCCGCGAGATGCTGTAATCCACACTCAGAGCATTCCATCAGTTCCAAACCCTCCTAGAGTAATGGCCGCCAGATTCGCCCCTCTTTCCCTACCAACCCAACTACATGATTTTCCCT
Organism: Picea sitchensis; assembly: GCA_010110895.2. Taxonomy (NCBI): domain Eukaryota; kingdom Viridiplantae; phylum Streptophyta; class Pinopsida; order Pinales; family Pinaceae; genus Picea; species Picea sitchensis. The sequence goes on from SNQJ01S0020213.1 coordinate 108,959, forward strand.
AGAACTATAATCAGAGGATTAAGCTATATGATTTTGGAGGAAATGCCTCTACCCAAAAGAGGATTAAGCTATATGATTTTGGAGGAAATGCCTCTGCCCAAAAGCACTTGGATTGGTTCAATGATTTTGTTGACCTAGAGGAGGTCGATCATGAGGATGCAAAAATGGGATTGTTCACGCAGAGTATTTCGGGGGAGGTCAGGAAGTGGTTTAAGGCCCTTCGAGCAACAAGCGTCCTTAATTTAGCAGCATTTGAAACATCACTTCTTGCTAGATGGGGAGACAAAAAGAATCCTCTGCAACTACTAACTCAATATAACAATATGAAAAGATCACCAGAGGAAGAAATGCAAGAGTTTTTGGCCAGATTCATAAAGGTCTACAACTCAATCCCCACAGAAGTGCAGCCGCCTCCCGTAGTTGCGCAACTTCGATACACCGATTCCTTTGACAATGATTTCTCCTTGATGATGAGAGAAATAAGATCTAACACTTTAGGTGCTATGATGAGTGACACAATCGAAGTCGAAGTAAATATGAGGGCGTTGGGAAAGATCAAACAAAATTTTGATAGAAATGGGAAGAAGCCCCAAGGAGATGCGCAACCCTATACATCTCGATCTTCAGATGAAAAGTTTGAATTGATGATGAAGACTATGGAGAAGCTTATGGAAAGGATGTCCATGGAAAACAAGCCCACCACCAGGGAGAAAAATGATTTCCATCCCATAAATTAAAACTTTAGAAGGGCTCCATTCCTGCAGATCAGGCATAGGGACCAGAGAGAGCAAGGTGATCAACAAATAAGACCTACATTCAAAAACAACTACAAAAATGAAGACTTTGATGAGATGATCCAAGACCAGATGCATTGTTACGATGACACAAATACACACATGTTCTTAACAAAGGGAGAACACGATCAATTCGTGGACACAAATGATGGTATTATGCTAGAGACTGAGGACACACTATCTTCATAAATGGAGGAGTTCAAGAAAGTATGCCACAATGCAATCATGTAGTTTCAAAAGTAATACAACCTTAGGAGTAGAAAGACGTCTGCAGAGACTCAGCAAAAAAATCCCACAAAATAACCTCAAGTGAATACTCCTTCCTCAAGCCGACTAAAGAAAGACAATCCAGCAAGAGACACGAAAGAGAAAGGAAAGTCAAAGGAGGAATATTTAAAGAAAGCACCAGAGGCGAGTAAGGAAACATGCATCAAAGACGTAGATAAAGCTCCTCCTCCCTTTAATTTTGAGAACAAAATGGCCAAAATTAAAATTTATGTTCCTTTTAATGAGCTAATCAAGAAGGGAGAGTATAGGGATCAGATCATTAAAATGTTAAAGATGGAAGAGGCTCTTGACAATTTGAACGTCTAGGACGACCACCCTGCCATCTTGTTTGGTTCGTGCGTGGAAGAAACTGGTGATACTGAGGATGTTCCCCCTTTCTATGTCAGCCTCAAAATTCATGACATGACTTTGCATAACGCCATGTTGGATTCGGGCGTTTCGCACAATCTCATGCCAAAGGTGGTCATGGATGAGTTAGGCTTGGATGTCACTAGAACTTATAAAGATATTTTCTCTTGCGACTCAAGAAAGGTGAAATGTTTGCGTCTGATCAAAGATTTGGTCATGTTGTTATCTTAAATTCTGATGAAGAATCTGGTCATGGACGTGGTGGTGGCCGACATCCCCCCAAAATTTGGCATGTTGTTATCCAGATCGTGGGCTGTGAAATTAAAGGGAACCCTGCAGATTGACATGTATTATTCTACCATCCCTGTTTTTGGCCAAGAAAGAATACTGTACAGATAGGTGTTGCTCAAGCACATGGTGAGTAGAAAGACTAAACCGAAGAATCATCCTATCTACTCTGTCGACACCGAAATTTGCTCTATTTTTTACAATGACTTAAGTTTTGAAAGGGAGGAACCGACAACTATCATGACTGTTGAAGATAAGGCCGCATGTCGAGCAGAGGAATGCGTAGATCATAGAAACCACAGGGAAGATAGAATGTGGAATATGAGCTTCGATGTAGTTGTCGACAAGGAGGGAGTTGGATCCAGTGTATGGATAAATCCTCCCAAAGTGGGCACAAAACTCTTCTCCTACAAGCTCTCCTTTGATTTTACAAATAACATGGTTGAGTATGAGGTGGTAATTTTGGGTCTGAGAACTTTAAAAGAATTGGGCGCTAAGAGGATAGTGGTGCATGGAGACTCTGAGCTCATAATAAATATAGTGAAGGTTATATAATAGTCCAAGCACCCCAGACTGAGAACATATATAAATCTAGTGTTGGACCTCCTTGAAGAGTTGTCAGATTATAATTTGTCAGTGATCCACAGGGGGAAAAATCAAATTGCAAATTCCCTGGCCACCTCAGCTTCAGTGTTTAAAATTCCAATTTTTCCCAACAGGAAGTATGACATTGAAGTCATACATAGGCCCACAGTACCAGATAACATCAAATATTTGCAAGTGTTTGAAGATGAAAAATAGGTGGAGAGGTTCGTCCAAATGAGCGATGAGTTTTCTAACGTAAACATCGATGATGAGTGTTGTTGTGAAGAATATGAAGACATGGATGTGCACAGTCACTTCGACCCCTTTTAGAACCAGATAGCTGGAAGGGATATAGTGAAGCTAAAAACAACATCATCCCCAACGGATTGGTTCCATTAGAAAAGTTGTTTGATGAAAATGATGTAGCTAGAAATCCCAGGATCACTTCGAATGATGAAGATATCGAGGATTGCAACATCAAGACTCAAGAGAATCCTAAGATAATCATATTGTCAAAGACACTTAGTCCAGAGATCAAGTAGATATATATTAACCTCATGAAATATTTTCCTGACATTTTTGTATGGAGTTATGAAGACTTGAAAGTCTATGACACTAGAGTAATTCAACATGTCATTCCCATCAAGGAAGATCAAAAGCCTTTCAACCAAAATCTAAGACAAATCAATCCCATGCTACTGTCGTTGATTGAAAAAGAGGTAAAGAAACTATTTGATGCAAAAATTATTGTTTCTTTAAGATTTTCAAAATGGGTGGCCAACCTTGAGCCTATAAGGAAGAAGAGCGACAAAATAAGGTTATGCGTGGATTTTCTAAACATGAACATAGTATCCCTCAAAGACAACTACCCGCTTCCTAAGATGGAATACATCCTGTAGAAGGTAGTTGGATCCCAGAAAATGTTGATGCTAAATAGTTTTTCTAGTTACAATCAGATCATGGTACACCCGGACGACTGGGAGAAGACAACCTTTATGACACCATGGGGTACGTTCATGTATGCAAATATGCCTTTCAGTATTATGAACACTGGAGCTACTTTCTAGAGTTCTATGGATATAACATTTGCTGAGGAGAAAGACAATTTTATCATGATCTACCTAGAAGATATCACAATATTTTCTGACTCCGACGAGCAACATCTTGAGCATCTGAATAAGGTCTTCGAGAAATGCAGAAAGTTTGGGTTATAATTAAATAAAAAAAAAAATCAAATTTTGGGATGTAATAAGGAAAATTGTTGGGGCACATCATCTCAAAGGAAGGCATAAATATAGACCCTAGTATGTTGGAAGGGATTCTGAAGATAAACACTCCTCGGATCAAGAAAGAGGTATAGTCTTTCCTGGGAAAGGTGAACTTTCTGAGGAGGTTCATTCTGAATCTAGCTGAAATTATAAAGCACATCACAAGTATGCGCAGAAAAGGTAATGAGATAAAATGGACCCCTAAAGCTAGGAAGTCGTTTGAATACATCAAGGTGTCACTGACCAAAGCTCCTGTATTAGCCATCTTGGATTTGACAAAGGATTTTATCTTATTCTCCTTCGCCTTGGAGCACACCATCGTTGGCGTCCTGTTACAGAACGATGAGCAGAATTTCGAAAATCCTATAGCCTATTTTAGCAGGACATTGAGAGACTCCCCATTGAGGTATGATATCATGGAAAAACAAGAATACACCTTAGTGAAATCCATCAAGGAATTCAAGAATTATATACTGCATTCCCACATCATTGCTTATGTGCCTATCAATTCTGTCAAGGATATCCTGACTCATCCCGACCCTAAGGGGAGAAGGGGTAAATGGATCACAGTCATGCTGGAATATGACCTCGAAATCAAGCTTACAAACCTGATTAAGGTTCAGGGGCTTGCAAAATTGATGGCGTAGTCGAACTATGATTTTTTGGGAATAAACTTCATTGCTAATCTGTCAGAGGACCCTCAAGAAGAAACAGTCTCGCAGGTATCTTAGAAATTCATCGATTCACCTTGGTACGCTGACATCATTTATGTATTGATAAATTTGCAAGCTCCTTCAGGGTTGAGAAAAACCAAGGCTAGGTTTTTGAAGTTGAATGCGGCTAATTTTTGCATCCTAGATAACTCTCTGTATTGGAAGGATCTAGGAGGGATCTTGCTAAACTGTTTCGTGGAAGAAGACACAAAACAAGCTATGAAGGAGTTCCAAAAAGGGGACTGCGGGGGGAATCATTACTGGAATACCACCGCGCATAAAATATCGAGGGAAGGATTTTATTGGCCCAGTATTTTCACAGATGTATACAAGGAAGTTTCTAGTTTCCACGAATGCTAGATATTCGATGGAAAAAGAAAGCTGCAAACTTTGTCGTTAAATCCTATCTCTGTCGAATAACTGTTTATGCAGTGGGGTATGGACTTTATAGGAGAAATCCATACACCATCCTCAACTCAACATAGATGGATACTAACGACCATATACTACTTCACCAAATGGATCGAAGCAGTCCCCATAAGGCAAGCTACCGATACAATTATCATTCAGTTCCTAGAAACCAATATCTTGTCTAGGTTCGGGTGCCCTGTCAAGATCATCACAGATAATGCAGCAATGTTCAATTCCAAGAATATGGAGAATTTTTGTAACAAATAAAACATAACCGTGGGACATTTTACGACTTATTACCCACAGGGTAATGGATTGGCAGAATCATCCAACAAAAGCTTAACCAGGATTATTAAAAAGCTCCTGCAGGACAACAAGAAGGCCTAGCACAAGAAGCTTATCTATGTGCTATGGGATGACAAAATCACTACCAAAAAGTCCATCTCCACATCGTTGTTCCAAATTGTATATGGCGCTGAGGCAATTTTCCCCACCTCATTGGGATTTCCCATCAGGAGGTTGTTGCAAGAGAAAGAGGCCGAACCAAACGACGCTCGGAGGAGAATAAACCAATTGGTTCACGCACAGAAAATGAGGGAACATGTTTTCAACCAATCACAGCTTCACCAAGATAGGATGAAGAATATTTTTGACAAACACTCTAAGAAAGAGGATTTCAAGGTAAATGATCTGGTGCTGAAGTGGGACGCGAGGAATGAAGACAAAGGGAAGCATGGAAAATTTGATCATCTTTGGATGGGGCCATTCAGGATTGTCGCGTATCATGGGAACAATGCATATCTGCTACAAGAGCTTAATGGAGAAATCACTAGTGGGTGACCTGTGAATGGCAGGTTCCTTAAAAATTATATGGTTTAGTATGGTTTGTTTTAGTTTTATGCCATTGTAAATAACCATTTTTTATGTTTTCAAAGAATATGTTTCGAGTCAGTAGTCAATAGAAAATTGAAGCCCGGAGTGAAGGCCCTAAGTTTATGATGATTTTGGTCGTGACTATGTTAAGAAGCTCTAGGGTGAGTCTTTTCCGTTGTTTCAGAGTATGAAAATCAAATAAATCCCAATGGTCAGGCACCAGGTCTACTGTTCTTTGCCACCTCATCGGGAGGATAACATCCCGATTGGAGCCAACTATTAGCATCGTCATTTTTTTCAGTTAGAGTCAGTCTGAGATGATTCATGGTTCATGTGTAAAAACGTGGGAGGTTGGGTACTAAGCAATGAATGGGTCAAATTCAGCAAGTGGCGGAGCTGGCCCTTGGGGTCAGGAAGGGGCGTCATAATCAAACATGTGTGAATTATAAAGGTCTTTTCCCAAAAGGTCGGGTCCTGTCAGAAAGAGGGAATTTATGTGCCAGAGGTCGAGGCAAGTTGTTAGAGTAAGGGTCATGTCGGAAGATATAACGACCATCATCACCTCATTATGAAGTCAGAAAGGATAAGAAATTTCGAGATTAATTGCCGGATAATCCACAGTTGGTGTCATTTCGAGATTAATTGCTGGATAATCCACCGATGACAAAAATGACACCAACTGTGGATTATCCGGCAATTAATCTCGAAACTACTCACCACAGAAATCTGAAAACAAGGATAAGAAATCATGATGCTCATATCACGTACACTCTCCAACTCTTATCATCTGTACTTTGCACACTCCGAAGTGTACCCGTCGTACGAGTGTGTTGCAAAAATATTCAACCTGCTTCAAAACTTCTCATCACCATGGATTCAACATCCTCTGTCATGATTCCATCCATCGCCTGTTTGATTATAAATTCTAGTCACCTTGCATGCTTCCCTTTTACCATTCGAGTTTATGTGTTGTTTGTGATTTTTCCTGCAAGTCCTAAGTATTCTAGCTGTGGGAAAACCGATTTCGACCAGCTATGTTGTGAACTTGGTCAGTCAAGATTGTCGCATTTTATCCATCTTAAATCATGGTTCGAAGCCTGTTGGAGTTTTCCACAAGATATTCTGTCGGGTGGCACTTCCTCTAACGATCATCCTTTCATCCTCATAGTTTTTCCTTGTCACGCCTGAATTTTCTGTCGCGTTTCCCTACTGCGACGAGCCTATCGTTATCATTATCACAACATCAACCCATTCCTACGCAGAGAGTCTTCATGGCGCCTGGGGCACGCATAGTGAATTCCTAAATTCATTTTCACTTGTCATGCAAAGATTCCGCCACTACCACTGCGACAGGTCTTGACRAAGAATATCATTCTCCATTTGTCACGCGACGAAGGTGYCATCTTTCATTATTGCGTGCAMAAAACAAACACATGTTGCATCATGACAATGTCCCCAGACATAAGGAAGAAGGAACACGATGGTAGATCTATCGGGCTCGATCCTCAAGACTTGACGTTAATCAACAAAGATCTAAATGTCAGGGCATCTTTCGAACATGTCGTATGTATGCACTATTGCAAGAAAATCCAAGGATACAATGTGAAACTGGTTGAATAGTTCGCTCTCAGATTTAATGGGTTCCGCGCGGTCATTACAGGGATCACATTCCGGGTGACGGAGGAAACTCTGTCAGCCGTGACAGAGATCCCTCTATGCGGTGAAAGGTGGTCTAAGGGAATGCCTTTGGACATGCTATGCTATGAAGAATTCATCAAGCCAAACTGCATTAATGGGAAAACCAGAGTGGGTGTTCTGATTCGATATCTATGAGAGACTTTTGAGAAACTCCTGAAGGTGATTAAAAAGTATTTGAACTGTGAAAGAAGGTATGATAGAATATACCCACATCATGTCAGGCTGCTGATGAATTTCATAAAGAAGAGGCCTTTGACCTTACCTTTCTTCTTGCACCAAATTCTAGGAGGAACGGAAGACAATGTCCAAGCCGAAGCAAACCAGTCGAAGAAGAACTTATCCTATATCTCATTAATCAAGTTGTTGATAGTTGAGGAATTGAGATGACCTAGAAAGGATTGAGACTCATTTTTTTTTAGCCGACATTCCCAGGGACCCTAAAGGAGATCCCCCTCTACCCATGAGAGAAACAACATCTCAGAATGCAGAGGCGAGAATAAAGGGGGTTGCAGGAAAAGAAAATACAATGGAAGGCTCGTCACCCCAACAACCAATACCCCGGAAATGAGGTAGGCCAAGGAAGAAAAAGGAGCCCGGGGAGGCCCAAGCTCCAAACGAACCACACGCCCAATTTGTTTCTCAGAAGTTACTCATGCATGTTTTTCCACTAGAACCAATCGAGGGTTTAAGCCGGGAAATCTTTGATAGAAGGAGAAGGCTGGACACTAAAAGCATGGAGGTTCGGGAGACGTCGCAACAACTAAAGCAAGTGGAACTCACTATTTCCGAGTTATACCAGGAGAATAGATAGTTGAGAAAGCAGTTAGCGGAAAGGACTGTCGAAACATCAACGTCGTAGAGCCGAGAAGGGAATGCGAATTGGCTCAAGACGTGATCATTCAGCTGCGTGAGGAACAAAGAATGTCTGAGGAGAGAATCGTGGAGAACTTCAAGGAATGTGGACCGGCCATGGAAAACGTCTAGTACTCAAACGAGGCTGAAGGGGAACGTGGTATTGCGAAGACCGGTAAAGAATCTGAAAAGGTGCAACTGGTCTCTCAGGAAAACACTTAGAATATCAAGACTGAAGATGAGTCCAGAAACATAATTGAACCGACCCCATTTTTGTCTTTTTGAATGTGGCACAAAATTCCTCTCTCCTCATGTCATGTTCCCTGCTGAGAAGCAAGGAATCTGATGTGTATCCGTGCGGTGGATATACGTCATACAGATGCTGAAAACCCACCCGTCGAGAAGGACAAGTGTAGGCAGAACGCACAACAGTTTTGAAGGAGATGCGTGGTTCCCTGACCGTCGTCGCCATATGGGAAGCATGAATGAGAGCCCATAGTCATGTGCCATACCAACTCGCCACATGCATACTACGACTAATGATCGCGTGACAACAATCAAAGCTCATTACGTTGGGTGGATAAATTATGACAGAAGTGATGGATCATTCGGGTGACCCTTCATAGGAGAAACGTCAACGCATCACTTCCTAATGATTGAATCTTGCTGATGACCGAACGATCACTGTAAATACGTCACTTATGACATGATTGGGTCTAGTTGGGTTCCTATTCTTAGTAAGTCCTATTCGAAATATCATCTGGCAGGGAATAGCCAGAACCAAAATTCTAGGCGTAGTAGTTTGGAGCATGGTAGCCCAAGGGGCACAATGTTTTCTATATATTGGATGTTTTCAATGTAAGTCGGGTTGGTTGGCAAAGTAGTGTAGATAGTTGATTGTTGAATGTAATTTTTGAACCCGATTGAAATATAATGCAAAGGTCCCGGGTATTTGACAAAAAGATTATAATGGTGGTGGTTTGATGTATTTTGATCTCTCATATGTATGTACTTCTTGTTTTATGTATATCCATGTCTTTACTCTATTTAAATTGGAACGTTGAATAAGTCTAGAATTCATCGCACGGTGCTTAAGAATTTCCATTTAAACTCATTTTTTTTCTTCCAAGTAATTTAGAATTCATCTTGTTGTTCCTGAGATTAAACTTAAGGCTCAAAGAGTAATGTCAGGCATCAGGAAAGTTAAAGAGAGTATTTTTTTAAAGAGTGATTTTTTCTACCTTAGTTATATGAGAAAAATTCCTTAAATGAAATTAACAGTATGGCAGTATAGAGGTTGTATTTCGTGTCTGAGTCAAAGTTGTAATATCGAATGATGCGAGAGAAAAATACAAAACTGTTAAACAAAGAAAGGCATCAAGTGATGAAGAATCTCACCTTGTAGCAGTGGAAGAAAATAGATAGTGTAACCTTGAATAAAGTAAAAGATACAGTAATCCACACAGCTTGCAGGTCTTGATTTACTCACAGTAAATGCAGAGGAAAAATGCTTACTTAACAAATTACTGATGCAATACGATTACAATAGTTGTTGTACTAAATTGAAATCAAACATTTATCAAGGAACTACTTAAAGAAATGCTGAGATATGGAAAAACAGAAGAAACACATAACCCAAACTAAACAAAATTTGGAATCTATGTATGCACTTGTATTAATACTCAATAAGGAGAGTTTTCTCTATTACATTTGGCAAGAAGCAACCCTTAATAGATATTCAATCTATGTATTTATACAAAGCTGTCACAACTCAAAATGGTTGGACTTATTATAATAAAAATATCAAATATTTGAAATAAGAAAACAATGCATAGAGAATGATGAGCTTCGTTGGCAATCTTTTCGATTTCTTCGTCGGTTGGCCGAAGCGCTTCCTTTCCTCATTCCTTTAGGTTGGACATATATGTCGTTTGATCTTATTGATAATTTAGCACAACGTACTAGTCATCATATCTTTGTTTCCATTTGTCCCTTCAGTTATATTCAGTAATGCACTGGAACTTTCTTACTTGCTTCCAGATGTGCTTGTTTTCCCATACTCAATACATTGGATGCATTTACTCACTAATTTCACCACCAACCTTGAAGGTTCAATTTATTCATTCACCTCGAAAGTATATAACTTTTTCTCTACCTGAGGTAGCCTTTCTTGGATCCTTTTCGCTCCTTGAGATGTGACCTGTAATTGTAAGCTTGGGTTTACTATCCATTTATTTATTTGAAGGAGATTGATCTGGTTCATTTTCTTTGGTGTCAAAGGAGATGTATCCTATCCTTGCTTTAGGAAGGCTTCGAGCTGAGTCATTGCATGAGGGCCTAGTGGGATTGATAATGAAGCTTCCAATTCCTGAGTTGAAACTTCAAAGCTCTTTGGGGTTTTCTCAGTATCCCGTTTGCTATAGTTCCTAGGTTAAAAACCTGGAGGTGTTGATTCCTGTGCAGGCGAAGTGGCTACTGATTCTCCCTGCAGTATCTTTGACAAACTGTTTTTCC
>SNQJ01S0020213.1:137669-150741 GCA_010110895.2 Picea sitchensis
ATTTGAAGACATCTTCATCAGATTTGGAGTGCCAAGAGAATTAGTTACAGATGGAGGACCTCCTTTCACTTCTCATGGTTTTAAAGCCAACCTTCAAAAATATCATATTCAGCATAGAATGACTATAGCATACCACCCCCAAGCCAAAGGATAGGTGGAAATCACAAATAAAGTAATAGAAGCCATTCTCACAAAAACAGTGAAGGAAAACAGAAAGGATTGGTCTCACAGCCTCCCTGAAGCATTACGGGCCTACAGAACTACCTGAGAAATACTACATGATTCTCTCCCTATGAATTAGTTTATGGAAAAAGTGTTGTCTTTCCTGTGGAATTTGAAATCAAAACCTTAAGGACTGCTTTAGTTGTCAACCTTGATTTGAACGATGCACAAATAGCTAGGTTGTAGCAGCTTAATGAATTGGATGAGAAAAGACTAGATGCCATTCATCAGACAACTATGTTTCAACAGCAAAGATCAAAATGGCATGACAAAACCATCAAGCATAAGCAATTCCAAAAAGGTAATTGGGCCCTACTGTACAACTCTCGATTTAAAGAATTTCAAGGGAAACTACATACAAGATGGCTTGGACCCTATGAAGTAGACACTGTTTTCCCCAATGGAACAGTAAGGCTCCTCGCAATCGATGACTCTAAAACACCGTTACTTGTAAATGGTCATCGGCTCCGTCTGTACCAGCGCCCTATTTCCAATGAAGATTTTAAGGCTACATGTGTGGAAGACTCTCATTACCTCTTTTTAGAGGGGGCTCCTACCCCTCATTGCAATTAATTATTTTTAATTTAATTTCTTTAGTATTAGATTAGATTTTGTTTACTAATAATCCATGTCAAGAAATACCATGTTACAATTGATTTTTGCAGATTCCCGATCAAAGCGTAGGCCTACTAAGAAAGGACGATCCTACTTCAAGAAGAGGCAAGCTTCCTCATTGCTGAAACACCACTATTCAACAACCTTTCACCATTTTCCTCATTGTTGAAACACCATTGTTCAGTAACTTTTTGACTTTCCCCATTGTTGAAACACCACTGTTTAGCAACTTTGTGCCTTTTTCCCCATTGCTGAAACACCATTGTTCAACAACCTTTCACCATTTTTCCCCATTGCTAAAACATCATTGTTCAGCAACCTTCCACCATTTTCCCCATTGCTGAAACACCACTGTCAGCAACCTTTCGCCATTTTTCCATTGCCGAAACACCACTGTCCCGCAATTATTCACATTTTCCCATTGTCGAAACACCACTGTTCCGCAATTCTTCACATTTTCCCATTGTCGAAACACTATTGTTCAACAATTCTTCACATTTTCCCATTGACGAAACAACACCGTTCAACAATTGTTTCTCCCTTCTTTCTATGGCAGAAACACCACTTCCTCAGCAGTATTCTGCAACATCACTCTTCAGAAAACATTTCTCTATTCTTCCTATGGATGAAACACCAACTTTTCAGCATTCTCTGTCAATAAGATTTTGCGCTCTCATACTACATTTTGTCCTTCCAGCAAACAAATCTGTGATACAATTCCTCTAACAAATCAAAAGTCTCTGCCATGACCACTGCATAACTATTATGGACAAGCACTATATTTTGTTTGAAGTACGAATCAAAAGGTAAAGGTGAGGTATGTAAATTTTATGTAAATACAATTAAGCTATAGTTAATGAGAAGATTCCAACTCATTATTACCACTCATGTAAAATCATTATTAGTCACACTTGAAAGGGGGGGAGGAAATATCGAACTTTTATACCATCATTTCACACGAATTAACCACCACCATTCCTATCTACCATCCTTTCGTTTGTTTCACCACCATTTGCATGCCTTCACTCGAAAAACTCACTCTGCACAGAAGCGGTTACTCGACTCTCTGACGCTGCATTTTACTGAGTTGTTAGCTATGGTAGGCCCTGTTATACGGTACAAACCTGCCATGACAGCCCTGTTAGAACTATATCTAGAAGTCTATCAATTTTTTCTGCAGGCAAGATGGCTCAGTTATTTTCAGAGACTCCGGGGGTTTGATCAACAACAAGTTCTGCAATTTGCTCGAAATCTCCTGAAACACAAGAACCAGAGGCCCAATTTGTTGTGACATCATCCGGTTCAAATCAAGTAGCTGAAACACAAGAACCAACTACAGTTGAAACACATGAACCAACTTCTGATATTGATACTGAGATACAGGATTCAGATGCTCAGGGTGCTGCAACATTACTTTCTCTACATCAAGAAGCTGAAATACAAGAATCAACTGTCGATCCTGTAGCTGCTCCAAAAGAACCAGCTAGTGCAGCTGTGACTGTTACACAAGAACCAGTCACCCCTCAACCAGAACCAACAATGGCCTTTGTTCTACAAGAAAATGAGTTCCTAAGGTCTGAACTGGAAGAATACACGCAAGATCTAGCCGCGGCAAAGGAAGCCTATGAGAAGGAACTTAAATTACACACCCTAGCTCACATAGCGACAGAGGAAAATACAACAGATAATCCGTGTAGAGAGTATATGTGAAGTCAATGTGGGGACATCTATTATCAAGTAGGCTACAAAGTGATTCAAATTCCAATGCTAGGAGCTTCCCCTGCACCTACGATGTTTGCAGTCAAAGAAGAAAAACCTGTTGTTACACAAGAACTAGCAGGACCTTCCAAAATTAAGACTGAACCCTGGCCTACAACAAATGTCAAATCTGAAACCCCTGCTTTTGTTAATAAAGATGTACAAACATTGCCTATTGATGAATATTCCCCTCGCAGCCAGATCAATACCCACACCTTTGTGGAACAAGCCACTCATACCCTACCTCAGCCTACTACTTGCAACGCTGAAACACAAACTCAGCCATGGGATGAGCAGGCAATAATAGAGAAATGGAAAAAAGAGTATGTTGTTACACAGGCCAAAATCCTGTAGGAACACAGACAAATCTGGATAAACCACATCTATTCAAACTGGGAATCTTTGGATAAAACACTCTAGGAATCTCGTGCCTATAAGAAACAGAATAAAGAGCTAAAAGGCAGATTTCTCCTGATATTTGACTTGGCACAAAAGTTGTTGGCTGCAAGGAAACCATCCTGCAATTACTCTTTGTTCCTCATGGAACGACTTACATGGTTTCAGATCAAGTCAATCAAAGAAGGCAAACCCCATGCAGTGCTAAATCCAACAGATTTTGTTAAAACTTTTGCAGAAGCCTCTGCTACAAATCAACACCTTCTCTGTGAGTTATATTTTCATAATGAGGCCATCCCTGAGAACCGATAGCTTAACCTTAACCCTATTGTCGGTGACATCCATATTCGGGCACTCACCTCCTTCCTCAACAATCAGATTATATGGCAGGATGACTTCCTAGCTGCCAAGCATAACGAGGATAACCACCTTCTCTGGATAAGGCCAGAACCACAAAAAGCTACCACCTTTGTTACAGAGTATTATCAGTTTTTAAAGAAACCAGGGATGACTCAACACCTTCAACAATTGCAGACATCAGTGCTTCAGGATTGTCAACAGTTCATTAAATCCACAGAGATTTCTGCCCTACAAGCAAATAACATGTTTTGGAAACAATCTATTGGGAAAAGACAAGAACATAATCCTTTCAGCCCCACTAATCTTGAGATAGCAATCTCCAGGGTACCTAGCTACATCAAGTGTGTTCAACAATGTGCTAAGAGCTGGATAGGGTATCAGTTTTATTTTCCTATCCTCTGGATGCCAGCAAAGAAATATCAAGTTCATTATAAGTTTCCTAAGAAGTCTGAAACAACAGCTTGGCAAAGGTTACAACACGTTCAAGGGTTCAAAGCTCCAACAGACATCACCTTCCACAGCTACTGCTTGAGTAACTTGCACGCTTAGAGTCAGTATTCAGATTCTAATTTAGAGTGAAGTTTCCTGAGGACATGCAACATTTTAATTTGGGGGGGATGGTAGGACCATACAATGTACCTTTTTGCTCACACTTTTTGCTACCTTTACACCCTTGTTTCACTCACATTTAAACTCACATTATCACCTTACCCTATCTTTCCAAAGGTATACAACGTCTCTTCTCTTTACTATATGTTTAATCTGTTTTGCATATAATTTTACATTACTCTCGTACTTAACCGTTGATTAGAAATGTATAAGTGTTGAAACAGTTCAAACTGCAGATTAGCATTGAGGCTTGTTGCTGAAACAGTTAAAGCACGCAAACCTTGTGGCTGAAACAGTCTGTGGACTACGATGCTGAAACAACAACTCACACAGAAGAAGTTGTTACACAGTCCATGGTCTACGATGCTAAAACAACAACTCACATAGAAGAAGCTGTTACACAGTCCATGGTCTACGATGCTAAAACAACAACTCACACAGAAGAAGTTGTTACACAGTCCGTGGTCTACAATGATGAAACAACAACTCACACAGAAGAAGCTGTTACACCCTCCGTGGTCTACGATGTTGAAACAACAACACAAAGCTATTACATTGACCACAATAGCCTCACCTTGAGCCAACATTAACCATCATCATTGCTTGAGACCAAGTTGCTGAAACAGTCAGAACGCAAATCCCGTGGCTGAAACAGCCCGCGATTTGCGATGCTGAAAAAACATACAATAGCAGTAACAAGAAGACAAATAAAGAAGTTGTTACTCCAACCGCAACAACAACACCTCACTCAGCACCTTTTCAACTATTGTAATAGCATTCTGTTACGAGAGACTAGGACATCCTATTCTAGTATAGATATTTGACTTGACTAAGAATAGGACTCAGATGTACACCTGTAATTTGTTGATCAAATTGTACTGAAGGGATTCTCCTCTTTAAATAAGAGGAAATCATCATTAGAGAGGACTTTCTTTTTAGCTAGGAAAGAATTTACAGAGAAGGACGTGTTTTTACTTCAGATTGTAATATGATACAGTTGACAGATGAATAAAAGACTGTTCTGAGCATTTCTCTCTAGTTCCTTTCGTTTCAGGGGAATCTTGTGAGAAGGGAGGGCCCACCTTATTCACAAGATTCACCCATTAGCTTTGTATTGTGTTAGTGTTATTTCTGTTTATGCCTTGATTAAATTCTGTTTTGCTGAAACACTACTTTATTGAACTCTGTTTTGCTGAAACACTACTTTACTGAACTCCGTCTTGCTGAAACTCTGCTTTACTGATTGTTACATTGTTTTCATATGATTCATGCTTGGGTAATTGTTAATCATTCTAGTTAGCAATCCTTTTTGGTGAATGTATGAAGGAGTGATAATCAGGGACAGGTGTTGAAGATTCCTTCTTGGGGAATAAGGTCATGTTCTCTGTTAGAGATAGTTAGCCTTCAGTGCATGTCAATTATTTCAATTAGTAATGAGTTCATGAAAGTGTGCTAATCGGAAATAGGTGTTGAAGATTACTTCTTGAAGAATAGGGTCATGTTCTCTGTTAGAGGTAGTTAGTCTTCAGTGTGTGTTAATCATTTCAATTAGCAATGAGTTCATAAAAGTGTGGTGATCGAAAATAGGTGTTGAATATTCCTGATTTGGGAATAGGGTCATGTTCTCTAGTTACAGAATAGTTGGTCTTTCCTTTTGCATTGTCCTGAAATATTTCTTTTCCAGGTTGTTATTTTCTTAATGTAATCCAGGATTCTTTGGACAATTAATTCTTTAAACATTAAACTCTGCAATAGGTAGATTTCTTTCCTGTAATTCAAGTTAGAACTTCAGATTGTTCAAGGCAAAGTGTGATTAATATGTTTTTACTACAACTCTAGGTTGATTTTGAGATTGAGCATATACAGTGCGTGATTACCTTTGAAATAAACAGACTTCCCTGGGTTGACAATTTATGTAGCACTTGATTGTTTAGTTAAATAAGCAATTATAGTGACCAACAAGCTGCTAATTTGATTTGCAGTAAGGAAATCACTAGATAACAAGATACCTAGGATTGGAGCAAGGGGATTTAAGCATGGTATTAGAGTGAATGCTTTGAAGGAAATACATATATAAGATCCATAAAATTTGATAGAATATCTAATATATCTACAAGAGATATTAGCATATCCATAACCAATAGGAAGAAATCGAAGGAAATATTTCAAGGGAAACAATCGTACTAAGGAAGAACTAGGGTTTTGTAGGTTTACAGGGTTGTACATAGGTTACAGAAGGGACATGCACATACATATGCATTTATATTTAGAGGCAAGGGAATATACATGGGTTGCAGTTAGCACAAGTGGACACACACACAGGTTCCAGTGGTGACATGCGTGTACAAGTCAGTACAGGAGTAGTTTCAGTAGCATGTTATTTCTAGGGATGTTTATCATGTCTTAGGGATGGAAACAACACTGTTGATATTTGAATACAGATTGGATGGAGCATCCAACTTCATATCTTGGAAAGCCAGAGTAACTTTAGTGTTAAAGGAGTATGACCTTTGGGAGCTAGTGGACAAATTAGTTGTACCATCGATAGATTTTACAACTTCTCATAAGAAGAAGGAGATCAAAGCACAAAGGGTTCTCTTGGATTCAGTGAAGGATAATTTAATTCCTCACTTATCTGAGAAGAATACAACTAAAGAGATGTTTGATTCCTTGGTAGGTCTATTCTATAGAAATAACATGAATAGGAACATGGTCTTAAGGAATAAACACATTTAAGTGCAGATGTCTAGATATGATAATGTTACCAACTATGTCATGAGGATCACATGGGTGTGTAATCAACTTACAACTATAGGGTAGAAAAAAAATGATGAAAAACTCATGAATGTGGCATTGAATGGTCTTCCTTAGTATTGGGAATCATTTGTCAAGGGAGTATGCACTCGGGAAAAAATCCTAGATTGGAAGAGGCTTTGGGATGATTGAATCCAAGAAGAAACTCAGGAGGAGTCTAAGAGAAGAAAGCAGTGAAGTAGTGAGGATAAATTGGCCTTTGTCATTAAGACAAGGAAGGTCGAAGGAAAGAGTTCTAGTAAGAAGGGTAACGTTGATGGAGGATCATCGCAGCTAGGGAAGAAGAAGGACTTGAGTAAAATCAAGTGCTTCTCATGTCATCATAATGGAAATTATGCATCTTAGTGTCCAAATAAGAATAAGGGTAAAGGAAATACATAGACAATAACTATCGGCATAGACACAACTTGATGAGTTTGCAACGAAGTTTGAGAAGGATTACTCACTGGTTTCTTTCCTTCATACTAACACAACTGCTAGGAGTGCATGGTTCTTGAAAAGTGGTGCATCTTGTCATATGATAGAAGCACGAAAGATATTTATCATTTTCATAGAGAGGGACTCGTATTTTACGTTCCAACTTTAGTTAGGACATTCATTGGATTCCCATGATGTGCTTTACATGCCAGGTTTGAAGAAGAATTTTCTCTCAATCTCAGCTATGGAGGATAGGGGTTTTGTCATTAATTTTCAGATAAGGAAAGTACTCATACATCCAAAGAAATCTAGCCGAGACATAGCAGTGGTCATTGGGATTAGAGAGGGAACTTTGTACAAGTTGCAGGGAAATCCTTTTCATGCTTTGGTACATGAAAGTGTCAGCCTATGTGAGTTTTGGCACAGTAGGCTGGGACACCTAACTACAAATAGTTTTCTATTCTGAGGGGGATTGTTACATGTATTATAGAGTTAAGTATTGAGAAGCAGAGAGTGTGTAGAGGGTGTGCACTTGGAAATAATGCCAAGGATTATTTTCCGAACAAAAAGAGTAGGTCCAAGGGGATTTTGGATCTTATCCATTCATATGTGAGTGGGATGATTTCAATAAAATCTTCATAGGTATCATCATACTATGTGATTTTTATTGATGATATTTCAAGGAAAACCTAGATATTATTTATGAAGACCAAGGATGAGGTATTCAATCGGTTTCGAGAGTATAAAGATAAGGTGGAGAACTAGATAGGTAAGAAGATAAAAGTCTTGAGGTAAAATAATGGGGAAGAGTACACCTCCAATGACTTCAAGTATTTATGCAAGGAAGCAGGGATCAAGAGGGAGATAACAATGTCATACAACCCTAAAAAAATGGGGTTGTGGAGAGAAATAATCGGTCCATCATCGGTTCTTCCAGGGATATGATACATGACTAGGAGTTTCCTATGTTTCTATGGGAAGAGGCATGTAACATAGTGGTATATGTGAAGAACAATATTCATCCCAGGATATTGTGGGACAAGACTCCAGAGGAGGCATTCTTAGGAGTGAAGCCAAAGATAAAACATTTGAGGATCTTTGGTTTTCTAGTATACATCCATGTTCTTGTGGAGAAGAGGACAAAGTTGGAGCCTTCAAGATAGAAGGGTATTTTTTGGGGTACACCAAGACCTCAAAGGCTTACATTATATTCATTCAAGCATAACGAAAGACAATTTTGAGCAGAGATTTTAAGTTCGAGGAGAATTTGGAATCTAGGAGATCTTAGGAGTCATCAGCAGTGACAAAGGACACAGAGAAGCAAGCTCTGAAGGAAGAGATACAATCATCAGTTCATAATTTAGGTGGGGAGGAGGAGCCAACCCCTTCCAATCCTATCAAGATACCTAGGTGGCTATTATAAACATTGAAGGATTTTGGTGAGGCTCCCAGGAGTGTGGTTAGAGAGCGCAAGCCTCTGAAGAATTTTTTGAACTATATGGAACTTATGACTGGCATCATTGATGTTGATCCTTCCAGTTTTGAGGAAGTAGTATATCAACAAGTATGGAGAGATTCCATGGTAGAGGAGTACACCTCTATTATGAGGAATGATGTTTGCGAAATACTTCCAAGACCGGAGGGGAAGTCAACTATGAGTTCCAGGTGGCTCTACAAGATCAAGCATGTTGCAGATGTTAGTATCAAAAAGTTGAAGGTGAGGTTTGTGGCGAGAGGGTTCTCCCAGAAATAGGGAGTGGACTATGAAGAGACATTTTCTCCAGTAGCTAGGTATGCTTATATTCATGTTGTTATTTCTATTACTTCAATTATGAGGTGGAGGATACATTAGATGGATGTGAAAACAAATTTCCTCAACGAGATCATTGAGGAGGAAGTATACATAGAGAAACCGCACAGATTTGAGGTACATGGGAGGGATTATCATGTGTGTAGGCTTAATAAATCCTTGTATGGACTCAAATAGGCACCCAGGGCATGGTATTCTAGGATTGAAAGATACCTGCAGAGCATGGGCTTTACCAAGAGTGAGGTGGATCCTAACCTATACTTTATATTTGTTGGGGTAGATCCACTCATATTGGTTTTGTACGTTGATGATTTGTTTCTCACGGGTGCAGAGGAGATTATTGCATGGTGAAAAAAAGATTTAGCTAGTGAGTTAGAAATGAAGGAAATTAGCTTAATGCATTATTTCTTAGGGTTGCAGGTATGGCATGTATCGAGAGAGATCTTCCTTGGGAAAGGTAAGTACACAATTGATATCTTCAGGAGATTCAGGATGGAGGACTGTAGACTGATGGCTACACCTATGGTTACCAATATAAAGAAGGTGATCACTTCATATTTAGAGTTGGTGAATCCTAATATATACAGGAATTTGATAGGGTCCTTGGTGTATTTGGTTAACACAAGGCCAGATATTTGTTTGTCGTGAACACCTTGAGTCAATTCATGGTGGAGTTGAGGTAGGTTCATTGGATTGTAGTGAAACACGTGCTCAAGAACTTGAGAGGTAAAGTGGAGTGTGGATTGAGGTATCTTGGAGGAGATAGAGTGGAGTTGTAGGGATATATAGACTCAAATTGGGAAGGGAGTGAAGTAGATAGAAAGATAAAGTCAAGGTGTTTCCTCAGCTTGGGATCAACAATGATTACTTGTTTCAACGGGAAGCATACTTTTGTAGCACTCAATTCAATAGAGGCAGAGTATATGGCTAGTTGTGAAGCCATTTGGATTCAAAAATTGCTTACAAGTTTATTTGATCAAGAGTTCACGCCTACAATGACATACTTCGATAATCATAGTTGTATCAAACTATCAAAGAATCTAGTATTCCATGATAGGTCCAAGCATATTGAGATCATATACCACTTCATTTGAGATAGGATATAGAAGGGATCGGTGAGGCTTCAATATAATTCCATAGATGAGCAGGTTGTAAATATTCTGACCAAACCCTTGGAGAAAGGGAAGTTTGTTTTCTTCAAAGACAAGCTTGGAGTGGTGCAAAACACCCTTCTCCCTAAGAGGGAGTGTTTATACATGGTAGCATCAGACATGTATTTTCGCATAGGTGTATGTGTCTAGACATGTGGAAAACGTCCAAGGCCTTCTATCCTTGACTTTACTTTAATTAAAGGAATTATTCAAGTAAAGTGATTTTATTTATGAATTAATTGAGATATTTAAGGAAATGCTAAAAGTTAGCATTTTAATCTTAGCCATTGATCTCAAGTGAGGTGAGAAGTAATCTCAATCGTCAATCACTTTGGATATTAGGGTTAGATTAAAACTCAAGATCATAAAAGAAAGGTTAGGGTGAAGGAGAAGACACTTGACAAGAAATTTTATTGAGAGAGTCGACATAGAGAGGGTTGGATCACAACGGACTATGATTCAATGAGATATTGGATAGGTGGAGAATGAATTCCATCTAGATATCAGGTCAAGGAGAAGATAGAACAAAGACAACTGCAAGTGGGTTTCAGAAGAGAGAAGCCATATGAAAGGGTTTTGTCATACGAAGTTTGTCGTACAGTATTTCTATGTGTTTATGCAGGTCACAGTGGAGATAGGTGCATATACATGGGTGTGCAGAAGGAGAGGCGTGTACACCTTGAAAAGTGTGCAAATCTCGGTCATACAATAGATCATATTTTGCTAGGTTTGTCTCCAGTTGTATTTCTCTTAGTGGGCCATTATCTCTGTTATGGGAGCCCTGATTTTAGCATAATAAAATCATTCTCAGCACTGGTTTTCCCTCAGAGGTTTTTCTAGGGGTATCTACCCAAAAATATTGGTGTTTATTTGTGCATGGCTTGGTTTCTAGTTTTTCTTCCACTATCATTATTTGAGTTGAATATTCCAACAATGTATTTTTGTTTTGTGAGATGCTAATCTGATTTGCAATAAGGAAATCACTAGATAACAAGATACCTAGGATTGGATTAAGGGGATTTCAACAGTGAAAAATTATTAAATGAAATTGATGCAAAAATGAACGTCAACCATGATTAATATACTAAATAATATGAAAAATATTTTCCAATCAACATAATCCATTATTGGATAGTGCAATATTAATTAAGATTATAGACTTGTAAACATAAAAGATAATTTTCACCCCAGTAGACTAAATAGTAGCAATACAAAAATTATGGTACATGTCAAAAAATGATAAATACTTTCTAGCCACCATACAATAAAAAATACTAAATTTCCAAAATCATAGTAAAGACTAAAACAAAATCCCTTGAAAATACCTTTTATCTATGAGGGATACCCCTTGGAAGTATCAAATTCATAAATTTTGGAGCTTAAAAGAGTAGTTAGGATTTAAAATTGTTATCAACTAATATTGTGGGATGCTTAACTCAATTAAAATAGTTGTTGGATTACTGAGAGGGGGGGTGAATCAGTAATAGAGAAATTTAATCCTTTTTAACCATATAATCCAAGTGTTATATCAATGTATCATTGTCATCCAATAATTACAGAGTAAATAAGAAATGAACAAATGAACAATCATACACATACACAGTACACCCGTGTTTTACGTGGAAACCCATAGTAGGACAAAACCACAGAATGCTCGTTCTTATATGTATTGAAGAATTACATTCATTGGAAGCACCAACTTCCTTTGTTTTCTAGCTGCAACTGGAAGGAGGCTCCAACCCCCTAGTTTCTCAGGCTACAACCTGAGGGAAGCTCCAACTCCCCAATTCTCATGCTACAATGAGAAGGAGGCTACAACCCCCTATGTTCTTCGGCTACAACCATCTGTCCTTTCCCTATCCAACCTCCCTGATGTATACGTAGAATGATGGAACCACTGTCACACTATCACTGTGAGATATACTGTTGTAAACCTATACCAATCAACCTGCACCAAATAACTTGTACCAATAACCTGTAATCAACCTGTACCATAAACAAGTGTATCAACCATGCACCAACCTGTACCTCAACATGTACCATGAACAAGTGCATCAACCATGCACCAAACCTGTAGAAATAACCTGTCAAAACAACTTTTCCAAACAACCTATCACAACAACATGTCTCATCAATCTTATCAACCAAATCAGATCTACTCACCAAGATCAATCACCAAGACAACTCTCAAAGATGTTGTTAAGAACCAAATATCAATATAGCATAGAAAAACCTCAAAATAAGTACTTAATGCCTTGAAAAAGAGATAATTTCATATAATAAGCCTCTTCGAGGGGGCAACCTCCTTTTACCCCACATAAATGTTCAAGTACAATATGACTCCAAATGAAAATGTCTCCTTGGTATATATAGGAGACTAGGAGGTATAATTACAACTAATGGAATAAAGTTGGCATAAATAAAATAACATTACTAATGTAGTATGCCCCAATTAAGGGGTAATGAGCCAATATTAGGGATTAACATGCCCCTTCCCTTGAGACAAGTGTTGTCCACAATTCTTGAGTAACTCTGGATACTTCTGTATAAAAGACTCATCTTCCCAAGTGGAATCTTCAGTCAGTAATTTCCTCCATTTAATGAGATACTCTAAAATGGATCTATTCATCAGCTGGCGAATTCTTGTGTCAGTGATGGCTCCAGGCTCCAATATGATTTTTCCTTCCTCGTCAAGTTTTGGAAATACAGATTGAACTGGGATCTTGTCGCCTATAATCTTCTTTAAGCATGAAACATGGAAAAATGGGTGTACTCGTGAAGATGCAGGCAACTCCAATTTGTATGCCATAGTACCAATATTTTGCAACACCTTATAAGGGCCATAATACTTTGGTGATAATTTATTATCCTTCTTGGCTTTCTTGAGGGACATCTGTTTGTATGGTTGTGGTCTTAAAAA
>SNQJ01S0020213.1:150751-175445 GCA_010110895.2 Picea sitchensis
CACCTTCATCAAGAGTCCAAGTAGGATTGTCTGGAGGCTTATTTGGTGTAGAAGTTCCCTTTTTGGGTGGCATGTTGGCCAAGTATCACTTTTGAACCTTGATTTTGAGGTGGTTCTTCTAGACAATATTTCTTCTATTGTATATCCCACATTTCGGCCCTTCTAGGTATGAAAATTTATTTTATGTAGTTCTATGATATTTCTTCTCTGCAATGCCACAAATCTGATCAAAATTGGATGTACCAAGTGGAATTTATAGTAACTTCCCCACAACTTGTTAATTTTTGGCCTTTCCAGGAGATGTCACTTGTATAGCGTGCCCCTCACAAAATAATTGATATAAAATTTTGAAACTCATACTAGACATTGGTTTACCTAGAACACCTTCTTGAGACTAGTCAATAGGACTAGTCAAATACCCTATCTTCCACAGGGTGTATATACAAATGTAAGATGACCCAAAAGTTGAACTTTGTACCAAAGATACCTTACTAATTTTTTTGAATATCCTCCAGATTTCAGGGTCTGAAACTTTACAAAACATTGTTTATAGTGAAAATTCTGCAATGACTCAGTTCAGGATGATTCCAGAACCCTATCTTGCACAGGATGTATCTCTGAAGGTATAAGGCCTCAGGAGATGAAATTTTAACCCAATGTACATTGATACGTCTGCTAAATATCCTCCAAACCGTTTCTTCTGAAACGTTGTATAAAACAAGTTAAGCGAAAATTCCAAGGTGTCTCAGATGTAGCAGCGAAACACCAAGAGCTTGAGCTCTGATACCATATGTTAAGAACCAAATATCAATATAGCATAGAAAAACCTCAGAATAAGTACTAAAAGCCTTGAAAAAGAGATAATTTCAAATAATAAGCCTCTTCGAGGGGAAAACCTCCTTTTACCCCACAAAAATGTTCAAGTACAAGATGACTCCAAATGAAAATGTCTCCTTGGTATATATAGGAGACTAGGAAGTATAATTACAACTAATTGAATAAATTCGACATAAATAAAATAACATTACTAATTTAATATGCCCCAATTAAGGGGTAATGAGCCAATATTAGGGCTTAATAGATGTTCATCAACTAAGCATAACACAACAACTCATAACAATCACCAAGATCAATATGTGCTTCTAATAATACAAGTATGCTACATCATTCATAAACCATGTGTCAACAATACTACTAACAAGTGCCTCCAACCATGTACCAAGTATGTACCAATCATTTATCAAATACTCATCAACTATGACTCATCAAGATGTACCAAAATCATCAACTATACACCTCATGTATGTGCCAACTCATCAACTACTTGTCTCAACCATGTACTCAACATGTACCTTAACCAAAATCCCTAATCAATTTCATCATCCAAATATGATGTGTAACTATATAATAGACCTGGTGTATATGATCACTACCTACAAACCTTCCTTAACTTTAACAACAAGAGACTATCATTTTCATCAAACTTTTCTTTAGTCTCACATGACTAGTTTTGGATTAGTCAACAACCCTAACTTGAAATAATAATAACTATGTACCTGTAATGAATAAAGATCTGAAACTGATACACAATTTTATTTAGTGTTTTTTTATGCAATTCCTCTAGGTGTCACTACTTGGAACCTCTCAGAAAAGGAATTATAGAAAAAATGGCATACCTTGTTGAATTCTAGATTATTCTAGAGAGTGACCTTGTAGAGCGTGCCCCACACATACTGTTTGTTGAATCAATATGAAACTGTTACACATCATACTACAAATTGTACTCTAACCAAAACATTTGGTATTACTGAATTTGGATCTGTTATGAAGAAGTTATGACGTTTTTACCCAAAACACTTGTTTTAGACTAGTTTCAGGACTAGCCACAAACCCTATTTTCCACAGAGTGTAACTCCAAAACTACAATGACCCACAAGATGGATTTTTTACCAACGATACTTCGATATGTTTCCTCAATTTCCTAGAAATGTCATGGTCTGAATCACGCTAGAAAAAATGTTATTGCGAAAATGGTGAGATGACCTGTAAATAGAATACCTTAGAAAGAATCATCAAAATAATTTATACTCCCTTGAATTTCGGCCTTCTTTTCTTCACCTTCCCTTTGAAATTTTGCTTAGATATCCTTTGGTTACCTCAGTCACCTATATATATTCAATATTCTCAAGTGTGATATAAAATGAGAGAGCCTTGCCTCTTATTTATACTCTCCATCTTCTAGGTCACTTAACCCATTTCTAAGTCACTTAACCTATTTCTAGGTCACTTAACCCATTTCTAGGTCACTTAACCCATTTATAGGTCACTTAACCTATTTTCCTCTTTTCTAGGGTTAACTACTTTCCATAATTAGAAACTTCTTCATTACTTTATCATTTAAATATTCCTCCTTGACTTTGTCACCTCAGTTTATCATTTAAATAATCTTCTTTGATTTTGTCACTTCACTTTATTATTTAAATAATCCTTCTTGACTTTGTCACTTTAATTTATCATTTAAATAATAATTTCTTCTTTTCAAGCTCTTTGACTTATTTGACCTTTTGGGGCTTCAAGCCAACATATGAGGGTCCTCCAACTTCGTAAGACCATAACTCTCAAATCAGTGAGGAGTTATGTGACGTTCCACATACCACCAGAAATGGCAGGACATGCATTATCCATATAGAATAGTATTGACTTCAAATATATCAAAACTCATACCATTATCCATAAAAAAAAAACTTGGGTCCATTACCCAAACCTAGGTTCTCCAACTTCTCATAGCCATAACTCTCTAACCGTGATACCACCAGAAATGGAATGACATGTACTATCCATCTAGAATAGTATTACCTTCAAATACATTAAACCTCGTACCATTATACATGAAACAACCTTGGGTCCATTACCAAAACCTTTGTGCTACCAGAATTCACTACCGGACTTTCTCCAAGGGTTGACATCAATCACTAAGGGGTTGACACCAATCACTCAGGGTTGACATCAATATAAAATATCACTCTGCAATAGTTGACATCAATTACAACAAACAATCCATACCAATTATCCATCAACCTAAGCCAATTGTATGACAATAGTTTCCCTATTTGAAAATTTTACTTGGGAAATTTTTAAATGCTAACTTTCACAATTTGGCTACTTTTCCATCAGTTTTTTAAATGATTCACCAGTTTCCATTTTTTCCCAAAAATTGTGCACCCACATTCTATAGGGTAAAATCATTTTACTAAAAAAATTGATAAATGTTTCTATAAAATATATAAAATTATGCGAAATTTTAATATCTTATAGTATATTGGCAAACATTTTTATAGTTGGAATTTTAAGAATTAGTAATATTATTCAATGTTTCTACACTTTAAGATAAGTATGGATCCCTTAAAATTTCCCTATAACTTGTTGTAGTGCCTCGTTTGTTTTGCTAGTTTTACATATTGACCTTCTTATTTGAGGGAATTTTGTTTACAAAATGACCCGGTTTATTGAGTTTTGTTATGATGATGAAACTCAAACTCTTTGACTATTTTGATTAGATTTAATCGATGTAATGGTAATTTTGAATGAATTTTATTAAATATTTATACGATAACCTGGATGGATAAAATATACATTGATATGGTGTAATTCACATTATCAATTCATATGGTTATGATACATTGAAATGACTGAATACATATATTTTATAGGAATTAATTTCCATATCCTACTGATAATTTTCCTAGTGTGATAGGGAAGCCACATGCATACATTGACATGGGATGGCGTCGATATTATATTGACTCCAGATTGAGTCAAGGTATTATAATATAATCATTCAATTAATGATATGTTTTAATTTATGATTATGGAACAATTTGATGTGTCAATTGTAGTGTGTGTAGGAACAAGGAACATGTTTGTTGATCAACCCACACATATGTAATGGGGTTATATGGAATTTGTACATGTTATCACCATGAGAGGATGAACAACATTCATGTTTCCCCCTACTATCACTCCTTTTCCATGTCCTAGGTTGAAAATTTCATGACGCTTTTACCTAGAGGTTGCACATTGTCATGAGGGTAGGACATGGATTTGGTCACTCATCAGGTTTAGTTGAAGGGAATGCAATAAGGTGAAATATTTTATTTCTTAATTACCATTAGTCTATAAACAAGGTAATGACAAGTTGAGTTAACATGGTCTTAATAGTTGCACTAATTTCCCCACCAAACACATTTACATGTTTTAAGGGCATGCATGAACATGGCACCCTTGGTACTTACTGAAAGGTAATTATTGAAGAGAATGGAGAAACATGACACCCTTGGTAACATTTAGATTTGTTGTGAATATATAAGAAAATTAATTAACTAGCTTCTGCATTTTAGTTAAAAATGTGAAAAGTTAAAAAAATGAATGATTGTATGATTAAGCATATAGGTTATTATGTATCTCATAACAAAGAGAAATAAAATGGTTTAAATAAAATCCAATTTTAGTCTCGGTGGACGTTAACCATCATCATCATAATCATCATGAAATGAAAAAGAAAATAATTTTAATTAACTAAAATGGAGTATGCATGAAATGGAAAAGAAAATAATTTTAATTAACTAAAAGCTAATTACTAGTGCACCAACAAATCAAGGAAAAGAAAAAGGAACAAGAAATTAAAATTCAAATAGAAGTGTGGGAAAATAAAAGTGGGCTTGTGGGATATTAAATAGAGTGACTACATGTGCACCCATTCAAATAGGAAAAGAAGAGGATATCAAAGAACGATAAAAGGAACATCTAGGAGTAAAAATAGGAGGTGTAGTAGTTACATGAGAAATAATCACTATATTATATTTTTAAATAAGGATTTACTTGTACACTTGTGTATGTGAGTGAAACATGGGTGTGTGAATAATAGGTAGTTATTAAACTATAAAATTACATTTTTGCATGAAATAAATAAGTGGCTCGAGCCACAAAGGCTATAAAACGAATGTTTCAATGAGAGAACTCACACTTTTGCACCTTATTATTGGATGGTTTTCATAATAATAAAATGTATATTGGTAATTTTTTATGAGTTTGGTCTATTGGCGAGAGTTCTTAAGGTGGGGATTTCCTCACAAGTTTGGTAGGTGCATCATCCTCTCATTTTCTAGTCGATACCTTTCATATAACCCCATTGCAACTTGAGAGTTATTGGGTAAGGAGAGTACCCATTGGAGTTGATAGGGTGGTCGATCGATGAACTATACAATGATCGACGAGCTGATGCTAAGTGGAAATTCAAACTCACCATTCAAGTTTGACAAGACAAAAATCAAATATATGGTGTTAGTGTTATTTTAATTTATTTTACTTACTAAGAAAAAAATGTAGGAGTGTGGAATTCATTTATTTCCATATATCTATACATATAATTAATGTATGTTATTCATATTTTTTATTATGAATTGTATTGTGTATTGTATATTGTGTTGTGCACAATATTTTATGTCGCATTGGCTTTCTCAATATTTCAAGGATAATATCCCAACAAACTTCCACTCGAGGGAAGAAAGAAGAGACAAAGTCTTCAATTACATAAGTGTATTCTGTGATTAATCGATGTACTCTATTTATTCATTCAATTAACATCTGTTTGATGAAATTTATGCTCACAAAAAGAGTTATTAATAGAGAAAACTTTAAATCTTACCGTGTGAACTGAGAATGTCTTAGTTACATTATTTTCTACTATGTATTTGTTGCACAACATATGTGTCTTGGAAATTGGTATGATGATGTAATGTTTCCTTTGAGTTCAAGATGATGAAAGTTTGAATCTCCTAATGCCTATGCATATGTTGACATGAAATAACCATTGAAAAATAAATTTGCATACTCTATATATAACTAACATATCCACATTAGTAGTGGATGGTGAATATTGATAGGGATCATCATCAATTAACTATCTCCAGGTTGATGTATTCTTCTATGATTAGTGTTTACATATCTATGATTAACATTCCTAATATCAAAATTTTGATAGCTATGATTAGTGTTTGCATATGAATATATACTACAATGTTGATATTGGTTCCATTTTCCACACTTCAAAAGTTAATGGTGTCAATCGACACATATCAACCAATTTTAATAATATGGTTGTGCTAGTTTATTATATATTGTATTCTTAAATTATCATTTTAATTGATTTGTCGAAAATCCTTAAATCACATTTTTAAAATCGTAATATTGCAGCAATCAGATTCCAACCAAAATATGCCCAAAAGATCTAAAAATGAAATCACTCTAGTGAATTTTTAACCCATGCCATACATAACGAAATAAAAATAAGTAGACATGAACCAACTGCATAAAGAAATCCATCCCATTAAAACCTAAGTTAAACAATACCATTCATTATTCTCTCTATCCAACTCATTTTAACAAAGTCTCCTTCGAAATCCATAGAGTAAAGACTATCACTTGCATCCTCCCCATATAACTATGTCAAGAATGAAAAATGGTTGATTGACATTATGAAACAAGGCTTATCTTGTAAAATCCTAAAAAAACTATTTTCTTTCTTAGAGAAGATCTATGAGATGAAAAAGATGTCGATACATCCATACTTTTTTTATCATGTCAAAGCAAGAATTTGGCATTTTGAAGACCTGTGACTCGTATAATGCAAACAAATATAAACTATAAACTATCATGCATCTCCAACAAAGACGTGGATTGACATTTGGGCAAAGAAAAATCAACTAACCGTAACCTATGTATATATTAACTTTTGACATATTTCTCATTGTTTCACCTATTACGTCATTCCAAAATTCTCAATTTTTCTTTTGTATCAATCAATAAGATTATTATAATTTTTTGCAAGTTGCATACAATTTATTTGATTTGATAGACAATTTAAGAAAATGGAAATGAATTATACACATAAAGAGAGGTCTATTGTTACATGTTCATTTGAGGTCATAAATTGATGTGTGTCGTATACCTAATAGTTGGATTATGATGCCTAATGCCTTGTATTCTCCACCTACTGAAACAATAAGCATGCATGCAGAAACGGAAAGAGGCACTTTCAGTTAGGATTCAAGTTGCTCATTCCCACACTTGTGTCTACCCCTGATGTCTAGAGTACTCCAAAACCAAAACTATTTGCACAAAAAATGAGTCCAAGAAAAAGATGAAGGAGGAGGAGGAGAAGTCCTCTTCTGTATGGGATGTGATTGTTGGAATACTCAGNAATCAGTGTGAGCACTTTATTCCACTTTTAACCACAATATATATTCTTTTAACTTATTCAATAATGTTCATCAGTTCATCATCAATGTAGTATCTATGAATTCATCAATATTTCATAAGCATAACATCAACAACATCACATCAAATACACAGTACACCAAAAGTTTACGTGGAAACCTAAAGCGGGAGAAAACCACATATGTTTTTTTTATATGTCAAAAGAATTACATTCAAGGAAGCACCAACTTCCAATTCTCCAAATACAACTGGAAGGAGGCTCCAACCCCTTATTCTCAGGCTCCAACCTGAAGGAAGATACAACTCTCTGAATTCTCTAGCTCCAACCAGAAGGAGGATACAACCCCCTTATTTATCCACCTCCAACCAGAAGGTGGCTACAACCACCTAGTTCTCAAACTCCAACCTGAAGGAAGCTCTAACTCCAAGATTCTCCGAATCTAACCAGAAGGAGGCTACAACCCCCTTTCCTTGCCCCGTCCTATTTCCCTGAAATACAAGTGTAGACCAATTGTCACTACCACAATCACTGCCAATGTCATTGTCATTTCCACTCTCATATAAACCTGTAACCTCTCATTGTTAACCTATCACTGACCAACCAGTCACATCAACCAACCTGTCAATAATCAACCTGTCCAACCTATCACTATCATTGATACTCAACCATATCCTCTCACATGGATCATATACCAAGGACACCTCTCAACTATATGTCCAACATCACCAACACATGCCTCTACCAAGTATGTACCAAACCATCAACATGTTTTAAAGCAACTGCATCAACCATGCACCAACACATGTACCAAACCATGCATCAACCATGCACCACAACTATAACAAACTATGCATCAACCATGAACCACAACTATACCAAACCGTGCATAAACCATGCACATCAACACCATACAAAATATTAATCCTGAACCATACCATGTACATCAACATCTGTACCATACCTTGTACCAATCATATACCATATCATGCCATACACCATATACTAATAAACCAAGAAATTCACCAGCAATGTTTCTCAACAAGTAGACCTAAAACAAGATGTACAATACATCCAATATGTAACACAAGACATATACCCAAATACTCACCAAGACATTCCTTAAGCATGCTCCACAAGATCACCAAGATGCAACTTCAAACTAAGCATATAAACATACCTATGATCATGTATCTGACCTAGTGTATGTGATCACAAACCTGCAGACCTTCCTTAACTTCAACAACAAGAGAATAGCATCTTCATCAACCTTTACCTTAGTCTCACGGGACTAGTTTTGGATTAGTCACTAACCTTAACTTTCAACAAGCATAACTCTGTACCAGTAATGAATAAAGGTCTAAAACTTGTACAAAATATTATTCATTGTCTTCTATGCAATTAATCCAAGTTTCACTGCTTGGAACATCCTAGAAATGGAGTTATAGCAAAAATGGTAGACCTTGTTGAATTTTGGATTATTCTAGAGAGAGAAATTATAGAGCATACCACACGTGGAATATTTGATATCTGGATCTAAAAATTGCACACAACATACTATAGCCTGTACTATATCTAATTAATTTTTTCTAATTGAATTTGGATCTTCTATGAATAAGTTATGTTGTTTTACCCGGAACACCTGTTTAAAACTAGTTTCAGGACTAGTCAAAATCCCTTTCATCCATAGAGTGTATCTCCAAAAATACAACGACTCGGAAGCTGAAATTCCTACCAAATATACCTTGATATGTTTTCTCAACAACCTCCAATTTTCATTATCATAATCATTCTAGAACAAACGTTATTGCAAAAATGGTGAGATGGCTTGTAAATAACATACCTTAGAACACATCATTAAAATACTCCATCCTCCCTTGGATTTTTGTCCTTCTTTACTTCACATTCCCTCTCAAATTATCCAGATATCCTTGGTTACCTCATTCACTTCTATATATTAAATATGCTCAAAAGGTTCTAATGGGAGTCTCTTGATATCTTATTTATACTTCCCAAGTAACTTCCTTAAGGGACAACTTGTAATTGTTTTACCCCTTCTCCTCAATCTAGGGATAACCCACTTTCTTGTTGCAACTGAATTTTCCTTAATTAGTCAAATCATAAATACTTTGTTGAAAATGATTTATCCTTAATTATCTTCTTGTTGCAACCACTTTCCCCATAATTAATTAATTTCTTGTTGCAACCACTTTACCCATAATTAATTAATTTCTTGTTACAACCATGTTATGAGAGAAAAACTCTCTATGGACAAGGGTAAACCACAACAGACAGGTATGACTGCAGAAATAAACTCAATTCCATCATATGCTATATAAACTAATGTGTGAGATAAAATAGAGACCTACCTTGATCCAACGTTCGATGATGTTCCATTGTTGAGCACTTCGACCCAAAACTTTATACCTGCAAGAAGTTCTTAACAAACAAGTAGAGAAAGCATATAGTGATAATATAAAGGGGTTAGCACATGAGATAGAATAATCCATTAATAAACATTACAAACATGCCCATGGATAATAATCATATATTTTCATGATACCAGTAGGACAGGAAAGGAGTATTTCTATTAATAATTGATCAGCAGAAGTGACAACATTACAAACTTCCGTGTCGGCACGGTTCGAAACCAATAAACCAAGTTCCTTCCAACTGGGCCTCCACCACTTTACTCCTCTACCAAAGGAAATCTCGAAGAAGAGAGATAATGAGGTTCTCTCAACAATAGGGAAAGATCTTGGGCGTTGAACACTGTGTTCAAAATTGAGGGACAAAGGGATGCATAATCAATATAAAGTAATTTCTCCAGAGTAACTTTGCTCTCAAAGTTGAATTATTTCTCCTCTTTTCCATAGCTCAGAATTGTGCTCTTATAGCCTTCAAAATGCAACTTAAGGGTCGATTCGGAAGTTTTCCAGTATATGGAAGGCCAAGGATCAGAGATCTCTTGTCATGACATGGAAACCCGACTCCATCTTTGTATTTTCTGGCACAAATCCCGATGTACTCAGGTTGTAGTGGAGAACCCTATGTATACGCTTGCTGCATAGTTGATAGGGAGCATATATGTGGAAAAATGTATATTTTTAGCTCTGGATTCATCAAAAAGAGATGATAAGATTGCATAGGGAAATGGAAAAAGGCCCTATGTGCAAGATAGCAATGGTGATGCAAATCTTGCTGTAACAGATGCCCCCTAATGTGTGAGATCATAGGAGTATCTGCGATGGCTGAAATACATTATAAATAACCCAGGAGTGGAGTGGTAGAGAACCAACTAGACGAACTCGGTTTCTCATTACATTCTATATTGACTTTGCATACATGGCTGCCAAGAATACAATGCATATCCATGTGGAAAATATACCAACCAAGTGACCATGGCCATGAATAGGCAAATATAAATGTGGTTATATGCCAAAAGTTGTCATCGTCATGAACAAGGCCTAGTGAAACCAGTCTCAAAACCAATCTGAAGATATCTGTATACCATGGAGAACAATATGATCTCCCATGATCACTAAAGTCGAACAGGTGTTGGTCCAATGAAAGGAAGAAATAGCTTAGGAAAGTTGCAACTACATAGTGATGTCTTCAATTCTTCTACACTATTCGCCAAGGGTGCAAGTCTACATCATCTGAATAAATGAGTTGAGGTCGAACATAATGAGACATCGTTTGATTATCGATCATTGAGGTATACCTCTAACAAACATAAGACAACCTACCAATGATGAAAGTAGGTATCAAGGCATTGAGTACATTCCTACAAGTGTGAATAAAGGAGTCAGTGTCGAACACTTGAGAAATCCATTGGTCAGGAGACAATGATGTATTCCCATATGTCAATGGCGAGAGATCCTGCCACTAATGACTGCAAGCCTCAAGGTACTCATAAAACTCTAGGTCCCATATCCAGAATAAATGATATGAAGTCGATGGAAAGAGACCCATTGAAAGGAGAGCATTAAGGAATCTCTCATCAGTCAGCACGAGGAACAAAGAAGGAGCTTCATGATTTGGTGGAGATCGGACAAAGAACATGTTCACGAACCAACGACCCTGTGTGTTTTTTGCGTGTATCAAATGAAAGTGGTACACGAGAAAGACCCTATGAATAACAGCCAATGATGAAAACTACTGACAAAGGTGAGGAAACCACCAATAATACTAATGGCATCCAAGACACTGCACGAATCCAAAAGTGTGAATAGATGTCTTTCCATCGAACATAAGGGAAACCACCCAATTCATGACCAATGATGGAATTTCGATTGTTGGGTTCAAGGTGACCTATTGATGATGCAAGTAGGGCCAGGGTACATGATAAGACCATAATATCATGTGATTCTGAGACAAACTGAGGGTATGGTTGACATGCAAAGTCAATATTTCTGAGGAGTGGCCGAAATAGGTTGATAGACTTCCTTTGAACAAGAGCATAAGACACATGGTGGACTCTGGTAGCATAGACTCAATGATGTGACTATTAGATGCAGGAGGCATCAATAACGTTCTCTATAGGGACTAGAAGAGTAACCAGTCGGTAGAGAAAACTATGTAATGAGATCAGCTTCCTAAGGCCATGCTAAACCCAAAATTATGATGATACAAGGACTCAATAATTTTTTTCTTTGTTCAAAGGTGACACGACTACTGCCAACTATAATATAGTACTCCCTTCTCGCCCGTATTTTTTTGTTTTTTCATAACAAATGAATGCTATGATATAGAGGAGGAAACGAGTGTCGCAAGTAAGAAAAACTATTTCTAGCAGTGGAACGTACCTA
This sequence comes from Picea sitchensis, assembly GCA_010110895.2. NCBI lineage: Eukaryota > Viridiplantae > Streptophyta > Pinopsida > Pinales > Pinaceae > Picea > Picea sitchensis. The sequence goes on from SNQJ01S0020213.1 coordinate 162,836, forward strand.
TTCTTAATGAAAGTAAATGCATGCAGGAGTTGGGCACTCAGGGTGATGTTTCCTCCAGGGTATAGGGTGTCAAATTACAAAGGATATAAACAAGGCTCTACTTGGTTGAGGATGAAAAACTGCTTAGGCAACGGTTTATAACGCAAATCGAGAACTGGATAAAGGCTCAATATTGCAAGAGAGGGCATGAGATGCAATCACAACTTAATGCCAAAAAATATCCCTTTTTATGTCTTGTAGTCTACTTGGTGTGAAAAAGGGGTAAACTTGTGCCAAATAGACGTCTTTTCAAATCCAATTTATGAGTGTGAAGAAGACAAGTTCACTCGGAAATATTTTCCATTTTTGATAATGAGTTGGAAAAGAGCTTAACTAAGACTCATGACATTTCAAATCCAGTTTAACAAGTGTGAAAGGGACAAATCACTCAACAATCTTTTCAGTTTTTGGACAAGTCGGAAAAGAGCATAACTAAGACTCGTTTTTGGGAGTCTGCAGGGAATAAGGTTGCATGTGCATGAATGAGAAATGAGGTTCATTATAAATTCATGTATCAAGTTATAATGGACTCCCGGTCCTAAGGAAAAAACTCAACATGGGAACCAAATAACAAAGGGGATCTAACTAGGGCACCCATGTTTGGTAAGTCTCTACCATTTATTAGCGAAAGTACTTATAACAAACAAAAGGTTTTGTATCGCAACAAATGGGTTCGTACCTAAGGCGTAAAAAGCAGTATATGAAGGATAATGAGAAAATGCACGATGGAGTGGATACTTATCCTATATGCTAGGTTATGAAAATACCTGCCCAAGGTGACGAATGGCCAATTATGACGTTGAAATCCGCAATAAAACTAAGTCAAAACTACAAAAGTCAGCTCAAAACAACTCTTGAATTAGTCCATTAGGTTAAAAAATAACATAAAACTATGTAAAGTGGGTAAAAATAGCTTATAAATAGTAACAGAATAAAAAATTACTGTATCATTTTGATTTTTACCCAAATAGTGCAATTTGGACCAAAACTACCTCCAAGATTCAAACGGCAATTGCGGGGGCATCAATCAACGAAATTACCAACCGTCTGGATCAGGTAACTCTTCATCTCATTCTCTTCAAATTCAGTGGATTACAAATTTGAATTAGGTTTCCATTTTTTAGTTTTTAAGGGCGTAAATTAGGATTTTCAGTATACGTGGGTCTTCTTTGTTAAGGTCACGTGTACGACTATGTATACGCCCCTGTGTGAACTAAATGGTGTGTGTATTAATCCCTACATGCGATTGTGGGGAAAAAAAACTGCGTATAGGTACTCAAATGCCCAAAAGAAGGGTTTTAAATAAAAAAATTGATTTGTTTTTGTAGGATGGTCCTGGAATGGAGAGAGCAAGAGCATGAGGAGGTGGATGCAGTCATTGAACAAGATTCGGTGGCTCAAGAATCTTTAAAAAGATGTGGCTTGTACAAAAATTTTAATCTCAAAGGAATGAGGGCCCAAGTGAGGTTATTGGATATGTTGATGGGTTACTAGGACCTTGATAGCGAGAGATTTATCCTTGATGGACAACCACTGAGGATCGAAGTAGAGGACATCTACTTCTTGACTGGTTTATCTCATCGAGGGGAGGTTTTGAACCTCAAGTCATGCGGAGCAGGGAGTGGGATGAATATCGAGAAGTATATCGATGCCCACTATGTAGCATGGACTCCCAAGGTGGGAAGCCAAGTCCTCATCAGGGCAATAAGTAATCTCAGTTTGAAGATCATAGTGCTCATGCTTACCAGGATCATAGGTTTGGCCTCGTTGCATCAAGACTCGAGACCTCTTATGTTTTACGCAGTAGAGTGTGCTAGACCCACTGTCTACGATTGGTGTACCTCACTGTTGACCAACATGAAAGGTCAGTTGACAGAGTGCAAACAAGGGAGTAAGAAAAACTTCGGGTTTGCCTCTATTCTTTGCAGCTTATTTTTCGAGTGGGTTCTAGGTCTAGGACCTAGAGTGGAGGTTCTTCCTAGAGGACCACGTGATCCAGCCATGGTACGGTGGATTGAGGTCATAAGACGACAGGGGGGAGGTAGGGTGTCAACACCCTACAACGATGACTTTTTTCTTTTGGTGGATACGAAAAATCATTTCTCTGGATGACTATCCCTATGAGGGGATCGATTTTAGAGGAGATCCTAATATGCCACTTCCACCAAGGTCCGCCTACGGTGATATAGGTAACACAATTTTTACATATTTCATTTTTTTGTATTTTTGTATTTAAGGAACAAAAATATTTTCTGGGATGGTGTTTGAGTATTAACTAGACACTTGTGTGATCGCAGACATGGGTCCACGAAGACCGGAGGGATTTATTCAAAAGAGACAGAGGAATTGGGGAGATGAGGCGGCGATAAGAGAAGCAGAGAGAGTCCTAAAAAATGTGCAGGGAAACCTGTCTCATTTGACACAAAGGATTCCTATGGTTCAGGTAGAGGATATGCCTGAAGACATGCAGGGACAGGTGGTTGGTGTACCTAGAGCATGGGTACGACTCTTCCGACGTCTCGCAAATGTTGTGGTTTTCTACCATGAAACACATTTGGCGCCACAGGCGTATATGTCATGGGATATGTATACCAGTTGTATATGTGTATTGAGGGTTTTAGCCGCAATTTTGTAATATAAACACCATATTTTGAAATATATAAAAAAGGGATCTCCGTCTTTACTTATATCTTACAATGTGTACATTGATTTAATGGTTTTCTTTTCTTTATTAATGTGACAAATTCCAATCTAAAACGTAATTAGCATAGGCATCAGATACATGATTAGAACTCCTAGGAATACGATGATATGTAACAAAATAAAATTGTTGTTCTAAAATACATACCCGTAGGAATCAACGGAGTAAAGTAGGATCACGCACGTGGTAACGGTCGTTCAACTGACATACTAATAACTAGGAATCCAAGCGAACTTCTAAAGAACGAATGCCATGTGAGATAGAATCACACAAAATTTCTATGATGACGCTATATTCGGCCACAATATTCATGGATGGCCCTAGGCATACACCACCTGAAGACACCATCATACCCTCGAGTGAGTAAACCACCCAAGCAGCGGAAGCCAAGTTTTGTGTATGACAAATAACTCCGTCTGCGAATCCTAGGTAGACTGAAGACTCTGTTGACATCTGCCAACAAAGGAAAACTCTATGAGCAAGCTAAAGACAAAAGAAAAGGGGAAAAGAGATGTATATACACTAAACTTACATTAGTATACAAAGAGTTCCGCCTAAGCCTAGGGCTCAAGCATAGTACCTTTTCAAGTAGAGCCCATTTCTGGGCTCGACCAATTTATTCCCTTCATAATCTTCTAAATCGTAGGCTCCTTTTTCTAGGACCCATCGCATGATGTAAGGACCATGCCACATGGGTTTAAACTTGCCTCCCCCTAGTGGTTATTTGGCTTGGTCATACAAGAGGACCAAGTCACCCTCAGCATACAACCGGGGATAGACAGAATTGGCATATTGAACCTTCATACGTTTCTTGTTTGCCTCGATAGCCGTAAAGGCATCTCGATCTTTCTCATCAAGAATCTCTAGGTGCACAAGGTGTCGCTCTAAATCTGAAGTGCTAGGTAGGAGCTCAACTGCCAATTTGAGAGAAGGGATTTCGCATTCAAAAGGAAGAATCGACTCCACACCGTGCACTAACTAAAAAGGGGGAAAACCGGTGGCAGTCTTAACCGAGGTTCGGTATGCCCAAAGCACGGGATATAGCATGATGTGGAAATTGGAATTACTCCGACTGACAGTTTTTTGCAAAATGGTCTTGAGAGACTTGTTGATGGCCTCTACTTGCCCATTTTCCTAGGGGTAATAAGGGGATGAATGACCGTGTCTAAACCCCTTCTTAGATGCTAGTTCTCCCATCATTTCATTCTGAAAGTGACTGCCATGATCAGTGACAATCTCACTTGGGATACCGAACCGGGCGATAATTTGGTTCAACACAAAGAAGGTTGCAGTCTTCCCATAGGATTTTATGGTAGGCATGGCCTTGACCCACTTAGTAAAGTAGTCAATGGCCACAATAATGTGTTGATTCCCCCCATCCGAAGTTGGGTTGCAATCGACGAAATCTACCCCCCACTTGGTGAAGGGACCGACGGTAATGACTGGTGAAGAGGGGTTGGATGCGAGCACATTTTTCAAGTGAACACCTGGTAGGGGTGACACTTCTTAATCACTTCAATACAATCTTTAAAGATAGTGGGCAAGAAATAACTGGCTCGCAGGCTTTTTTGGGTTGTTGCAAGCCCGGATAGGTGATCGCCACAAGCCCCTTTCTGGAAATTGTTTAGGACTAAATTGGCTTACTCGTGAGTTAAGAAATGACACAAGATGTTATCTATTCCTCGGCGATACAAAGTGTCGCCAACGATGGTATACTTTTTGGCTTGGTATCTAATACGCTGTTGATCATCTCGCGAGATATGTTGAGCGAACTTCAAGGTTTGAAGATATAACACAATGTCTCCATACCAGGGGTCGGACGACAAGACAAGGAAAATGTGTTCATTCGTAAATGAATCAACATGGATAACATCCTCGTTTAATCGTGGAAAGTTGGATATTAACTCTACAAAGACTAGTGATTTCTTGGACTTGGCCGACGCGAAGTCGAGATCAAATTCTTGTAAGATGACAATCCATTTATTATGTTTCCCTCCGATGATACATCTAGTAAGGACGTATTGAAATGGATTGACATCAGCAACCACCATATTTTTTCAAAGTAATATATAGTGACGTAAACCTTGGACTGCGTGAACAGTAGCCAATGTTAGATTTTCAACGTGAGAGTAATTAAGCTCAGGAACGACTAGATTTTGACTAAGATAGTAGATGACGTGCTCATGGAGCTCATCATCCTCCTGAACTATAACCATACCAATCATCTCTACAGACGCGGTGATATACAATAGGTAATCTCTACTGTAATCGGGATATTTCAGTAGAGGGGCCGATACCAAGGATTTCTTCAAAGCGTTGAAAGACTCCTGGGCTCACTCATCCCAGATAAAAGAGGTGTCTTTCTTCAAAAGGTGCATGAAACCCTTAGTGATATTGGCATAGTTCACTATAAACCGACGTAGAAAGTTGAATTTCCCCTGTAAACCTTGAAGTTGTCTAATCATGCACGGGGGAGGCAACTGAAGTATTGCCTCAACCTTAAGAGGATTTACCATGATCTCGGTCTTGGAAACTAAAAATCCTAAGAGACGACTAGACTTAACGCAAAAGATTCATTTATGAGTGTTTAACCGGATTCTATAGTAACGACATCTCTCAAAAACTAGCCGAAGGTGTATAACATGATCCACTCTCTTGTGAGAGTGAGTTGCAAGATCATCTATGTAGGCCTCGACTATATGCTTGAGATCATGGAAGGAGAAATTCATGGCGCATTGGAAGGTTTCTCCGACGTTTTTAAGGTCGAAAGGAATTTTTTGGTATGCAAAAGTACCCCAAGGACATATAAATGTTGTCTTGTGTTGGTCCTCAGGTTTGATCTAGATTTGGTTATAGCCTGAAAATCCATCCATAAAAGAAAATATCTCGCTTCCCACACACTCATCGAGAATATGATCAATGAAAGGCATGGGGAAGTTATCTTTAGGACAAGCCTTATTCAGGTCGTGAAAGTCCATACACACACGGATGGTTCCTTGCTTTTTATTTACAGGAATGGGGTTGGATACCCATTCGGTCAAGGGAACTGGGTAGATGAATCCATCATTAAGAAGCTTCTCCACCTATTCCTTAATAGCATGAGCCCTCCTAGGATTCATAGCTCTAAGATGTTTTCGAACAGGTTTATCATCTGGGTAGTTTCTAATCTCATTCTCAACAATACAAGGGTCGATCCCTGGCATCTCTTCATGTGAACAAGTGAATACATCTTGAAATTATTTGAAGAGTTCGATGTAGATCATAATTTCTTCTGGCAAACAATCTGCACCTATATTTACATTCTCAATCTTTCCAGGGGTACGAGAGATATCGATCGATACGGTAGGAGAAATACTCTCCATATTTCCCTCGGCATAAATGTCGTGTGTATCAAGTGGAACTATAGCGTGACCAACTATCTCACTCAAGGTAGACCGAAAGTCATCTTGTTCGATTCTCTCAAGACTTGGGAAAAAATAGGATCGATGATGCATATCATCCCAAGGTCTCTCGAAACCATTCATGGCTTTGAGGATGGCTTCATATGAAGGAAAAGTCTCATCTAAGAAATCACGTGAACAAGATAACGAGGTGGCCCATACAGTGCTAATAACATGATCCTCCTCATCTGTCTGCAAGGTAATAAGATCGGTATCGACTGAAGAGTCAAGAATAGATTGATACGCAATCTCCATTGTTGATAGTGGCATAGCCATGCCAGCATGCAACTCACCTTCTCTCGACGAAGTTGGAGAAGGTAGGTGTTAACTCTCCAAGAAGCTCTTTGAGGTTGTAATTCAAAGATGCTTGGTAACTTAAAGTGTAAATGATTTGGTGTTTTGTGTTTGGATCAAATGGGAAATACTGACCTACTAGATTGGTGTCAAGACAGTCAAATATGTACAACCAGATGAAACAATGCTCTCAAGAATCAATAATCAGATGGATAGCTTGTTGGTGGGTGAAGAAGGCTATGCTTATCAACCAAATCATATGTATGATGGGTTGAATAAAGATAGCAGTGATTACTAATCAATCAATGTTTATGAATTGACAGGATGAGATGACAGTCAACAACAATTAGACAAACATAGATCAATAACAACCATGAAAGTACAGGAAAAGAAAGAAATGGAAATCTGACATCAATAAATGAGAGAAACTTGTGATCTATATTATATCATAAAGAGAGTCTATTATAGAAGTAGTGTAGTATCAGTCTCTCCAGAATCGAACCTGTATTACCTTGAAATCATAGGCTTTATAGACTTTACATCATAATCTAAGATCCTATCAAAGAGGATCTGAAATAATAAGAATAGTATTAATCAAAACAGTTTACAAGAAAGTAGGATCAAATCCTATCTTAAGGAGTCAAACCCTTATCATAATCTGGTCTTCAACATATTCAACAGTCTTCAAGGAGACACTAAGGTAACTCAGAATCCTTCCTTGACAACTGGGCAAATATTTAACCAAAATTGCATAACCTTTCACCCTATTATCCTTTGTATAATCCTTAAAACTTTGAAGAAGAGGGTAATCTTTATCCATTTTAATCTTATCATTCATTTGGAACCTTCCTCAAATGATTTGGCAGCAGAAATATTCAATCTAAGCAAAAGGACTATCAGTATGCATGTGTCTGTGCTTTTGGCATCTCCTTTGTCCTGAAAAATGCAAGTTAGTTGTCGAAAGCCCTGATTTTCGGTAGCTAACTGTGTGTTATTATGCCAATTATGCTGCCGAAAAACTTGGAAATATTCCTCTAAAAGATTAACCTATATCTCTCAAATAAAAAAATATTTTGTAAAACTGAGAGATGTTTTTGAATATTGTTTTGTTTTGAGAAAAAACCTCTCTTAGTTCTTGGACATTCATTTTCATTTGCTCGAGATATTCATTTCAAAAACATATGTCAAACAGGGAAATTATGAGATTTGAAAATTAGGGCTTAGAAATGAATTTGATTCTCCCAATATATGACACCTGTAGGAAAATTGAGAGAGGTTATTGAGAGGTGTTAGTAACAAACTCCTCCGCCCATTTCTCAAAATGATTCTCCAGTCTCTCAGAATCACCATTTGAAAATGATGACTCGGCACAGTAAAAACATACTCTTCTACACTTTTGACAGCTCATTTTCCCCTGAAAATCTGATTTAGCTACCGAAATCCCTAACTTTCGACAGCTCACAACACTGTAAAATTACCATTTATCTGTCAAAAGCTAAAATTTACTTTTGGTCTATTTCATGAGGTGAAATCCTCATTTTATTGAATTGATATGATTATAAGCCTTTCTCAAAGACTTCATGACTTTCAAACCTAAAAATAAATCTTGTACCTAAAGCTCCTCTTATCATGTGATTTGGAAATAATTTTCAAGTCATTTTTTATCGCTAACATCTAGCTCCAACTAGGATGGATACTTCCCTATGAGGTTTTCAAGAACCACAGATCTAATGCCTTTCCTGGAAAATAAAAACTGAACTTAATGTCTAGTGTTCCATTGGGCATGGAGTCAGTATTTCATTGGGCATGAAGTCATCTATCCTTTAGAACTGATCCCCTGTAACCTATAGCCATCATGTAGCCTACCTGCAGCCTCCCTGCTTATTCAACAACCAATAACTAGAAGAATCAACTTGCTCAGATGAAGAGCTTATTTTCTTATCTACTCCTACTCCTAACCATAAAAACTGGCTCATCATGTGGCATCATGCTTCCAATGAAGCCATGATAACATCAGACTAATTACAAGAATCCTTTGCATGCATATAAATTTCAGAGAATACTTCATGTCGTGCAGCAGAATTTCAACTTGCAGAGCATACTTACAATCATCATTTGCCTTGGTTCCAAAGATTGCACAACTGAAGACTTCTGAAAAACATAACTCCATATAAACGGATACCAGATCATAGAAAGAAGTTAACTCTTCTTGCTTCTCAATCCTTTCTTCAACCTCTGATATATTTCTGCCATAAACTGGTTCCTGCAAATTTGAAAGTAGCTGTGAGCTGGTTTGACTACTAATCCCTTCCTTTTCGATATTGTCTTCGTAGGTGATTTCAATTTTCTATTCATGAGGCGTTATAAATAGAAGAGAAGACCTTAAATCTTCAGCCAGATTAAATTCATTATATTCAATGTCTTCTGCAAACATGGAATGGTTGATTACAACATGAATTTGTTCCTTAGTGGGCAAAGAAAAAGTCTCGTTGAAATCAGATTCATAAATGTCATATATTGGCTGATTGTTGCTCAAGTCAACATTATTTTATGTAGAAATCTGCTCTTCTCCATCTGCATACTTATCAAAAATAGGTGAATAGAAAACCTCTATATCCTGCAAAGAAAGACAAGCAATGCTCAGATCCTTCTTTCCAATCACAAGTGAAAACATATTGTAGGCAACCTCTTGAAAAAGTTCATAAAAATCTTCTTCTCTAACTATTCCTTCATGCAAATCAAAGGCAACAGGTGCAACAGAGATAAGGTCTAATGCATCTACAGCTATGCAATTATTATTTGTATCATGAAGATATTCCTTAACAATATAATTTTCACCTTGACAAATAGAAGAAAAGACTACATCCTGCTGAACTTGCTTCTCGAATTCATCACAACAACCTTCAAAGAGACTTTCAGCTAGAAATTCATCTTTACAAAACAAATGGAAAGCATAATGAAAACTTTCCAATGAGTGAATGCTTGAAGCTAGAAGAGATCTGCACCAATCAAGGGAAATCCCCTCTAATGAATACCTGAGAAGACTAATTTGAACGTCCTCATGTACAATTCCAAGCCGATGAACAAAATCATGAAAATCCAGCAAGTGTTCAGTTGGCACTTCCCATTCTTCTCCTCGAAATCTGGGAATACTACTTTCCCATTCATCTCTACTAGGTACTAGATGAGGGTAACTAGAAATGCTTGAGAAATTGCAAAATGAATACCTCTTGTTCATTTCATACCAGTGAAGTCACCAACAAATTTCTGAACAATGGAGTCGCCAGATAGATAATTACAACCAAGAAAATGTCCAGGCTTTGTCTATCATCAAAACTGGATTTATGTCGTCTCCCAAGGAAGTCAAGCTTCAATCTCCTCTCCCCGGAAACGACACCAATTTGTTATCACTCCAAGAAATTCTTCTAGGTTGTACTTCGAAGAAGCTTGGTAACTTACTAATTTCTCAATGTTTTAATCAAATGGATCGAGATGGATGACTCAATCAAATCTCACACACTCTAGACATATATGAATACTTTCAGAAAGATAAGGCTTTCAACCAAAGGTGTTCATAAGGTTTAATAAACAATGAAAGTATGGATAAAACCTATAATACTAGCAGAAACATATACACCAAGTACATATGAATGGCCAGATAAAATAAGTGAAGTACTTGCAAATTATATGTTTATGGATATAATGACAAGTTGACACTTATCATACATCAGATAAACAATAAACGATGAACATAATATTCAAATACAAGTATGATAAGAGAGAATATGAACGTCTAAACAGAGATGGAAAAAGAAGCTTATGTCTAATATATATTCAAAAAGTCTGAAGAATACAATAGTATTGGTCAAGTCCCCATAGTCAAACCTCCCTAGTCCTTTGAAACAATAGACTTTATAGTCTTTACATCAAGAACTCAGATCCTATAAAAGAGGATTGAATTGTACTAAGAATAGTAATATCAAACTAGTTACAAAACAATAGGAATAGATCCTATATAAAAAGAATCAAATCATTATCTAAATCTGAAGTCTTCGACAGCTACACAAGTCTTTAACACATTCAACAACCTTCAAGGAGATGACAAGGCAGCTGAAATCTCCCTTTGACAACTAAGAAAATCTTAATTAATATTTAACCCAAAAATAGAATAGCCTTTGACCTTTTTTCCTCGAGATCTTCCTCAAAATCTGAAAAGAAAGGATGATCTTTATCCATTTTAATGTTATCGTTCATTTAGAACCTTCCTCAAATGATTTAGTAGTAAAAATATTCGATCTGGGAAAAAAGTCTAACATTCTTCCCATGTCTGTGCTTTCGGCAGCTAACGGGTATGAGACATAATGGAATAATATGCCGAAAGCGAAGCTTTCGGTAGCTAATAACGCCTTTTGGAGCCCGGCTAAGCTGTCGAAAGTGCAGACTTTCAAAACTATTTCCAAAGCTGCAAAAACTGAGTTTTTGCTCTATTTAACCATCACAAAACTTCATTGTTGTCCGGAAGTCCTGGATTAGCCCTGATTGAATGATGATCCTTGAACTTTACTCACCTCTTACGCTGTAAATTATCACTATTTCCTTGGTATGTTGTATATGATTATTTTTTCTTGTAGACTCCATTGAAGCTCTCATACTCAAAACGTTTATGGCTGGATGCATTCATACTCTGCACAAAAATATTCTTTATATAGGATTTATGTTTTAAGAATATCAATAGCATTAAGAAGCATTTGAGAAGCTTTGAGTGTTTTCATAATGAATATAAAACGGTCATCTTCCACTTCCACCTTGCATGTGCTGCATTTGTACTTTCATCTCCTTTTTACTATTCGATCACCAAAAATCTTTAAACAGAGTAAATTTGTGATATGCATCTCTAACTTATTTAATTGCTCCATATCTTCTATCAAGCATCTTCCCTGTGCTTCGATGATCCATATTTTGTTTGACAACAAAATTATCAGTGAGCCAATGTGCTCTTCTTTCCAAATCTATAACAACAATCACTGCTTTGACAGTAATCTCAGTTGACATGCATTTTCATTTATTCATAATCTTAGAAAAGAGGGTAGTCATGTATTTTCTTGTTTGTAATGCGCACACCCAGATAGCATTACCTGCAATAAACTTGTTAATGGCATACATTAATGAAATACCCAGATCCTTCAATATTGGACTCCCATTAAAGGAAAAAATATGTTGAAGAATTATAAATGCTTCAGTGAACAATTCATATGCCTCATGCTTTGGATGAAAGAAACTTGCTCTGGAAGCCATGTATCCACTGTGGTAGATCACACCTTAGAAATATGCACCTCAAGGCTGCGATGTATTCTTGAACATTGAATGCACACAAAGATTCACAAATTTACACTTGCCCATCGTGGTCCTATGAACAAAATTTGTATACTAACATAGCAACCCTCGTACAAGCATTTTGACATTTGAAGTATTTAATCTATTGTTAACAAGCTTACAAAACCTGGAAACCTTCAGAATCTATTAAGCCATCTATAAACAGCACCAAACGAACTCTTGGGTATCCTCACCAAGGGTTATCACCATGAATTTCCTGCAACCTGGAAGAAACCAAAACAAATGAATGATCTATAAAAAAAACTTTTGTGCCCTATTGTTTGCCTTGTTTCTCACATGGGTGTGTTTTTCCTTGACAATATGGCATTCATCATCCAACTTATCTTCCAACACCTGTAAACCACTAGACACTTCACCTATCGGTTCGACGTGCAAAACATTTAACACATGTAATCTCATTACTTCGTTTTGGATCAATGCTTTTGATCTAGTGGAAATATTGGACATATATAAATCTGACTCTTAAGTGCACAAAATCAGCAATAAATCCATGAATGAAGCTTAATCGATGGAAGCATAATAAGAGTTTATAAGAAAGGAAAAGAAATCGGTATTGAAGATATTTTCAGTCAAGCGGCTTATGAGAAACTTTAAACTATTTGGATTAGGATTCGGTGTTTACATATTTGGTTCATAAGATAAACACAAAAATGGAAGGCATAAGCTCGTCGAAACTTGATATAAACACAGTTTTTATAAAATTGTATTTTTAAATAAATCTCCATGCTCTGCATGCATCGAG
>SNQJ01S0020213.1:182162-199642 GCA_010110895.2 Picea sitchensis
TTTCTTGCATGTATGAATCCCTCAACCGCAGGTTTATGCGCATAACGACAGATCTTTGTGGCTTAAAGACGTCGGAATACATATCTACCCTGGAAAAAAATTCCCACAATTTATGCCAAGGAAAGTGCTCTGATACCACTTGTAATATACCAGATATAAAAAGTATGCAAAACAAAAATAAAATGCTAGAAATGGAAGAATAACAGTAATATAACCAGCATAATCTCCACAATAACACAGAAATGATATAAGAATAACAACAGAAATAGCACTTTGATTCAGAAAGAAATGTTCACGGGCCTCTTTGAGGGGGCAACCTCCAGTCGAGTAGCACTCTGTTACAATAATCTCCAAGCTAGGGTTTTCATACCCTCGACCCTTATTTATACTAAATATGTCTATCAAGAGAAGCATCTAGATGAATATCCTTCTAGAAGAGGAAGCTTCTATTAGGTCTTCTTACATCTACCTTATTCTATTTTATTGAAAGGCCTTATTAATATTGACCTTTATTACATCCAAATATATTGATCTACCTATGTGTGGGTTAGGACCCTAACATTCTGGGTGGCTCTAGCATTAGGGTTGTGGGTAGAGTGCTTAAGTACTCCTTTCAGAATACAAGGCAGTGTCTTTGGTTTCTCAATCTGTAAATTCATCTCCAGAGGGGGAGGAGGAGATTCTAGACTGGTACTATCTTTTGAAGAGCTATAATCTCGAGAGCCGGTGGCTATATCAATTCTCGCGTTGACCATATTGATACAAACATGGTCACCATCTTGCGACGATGGGTTTTGACTTCCACCAGACACATTTCCAGTGTTCAAAGAGATCGAGGCTAAGTGTTGGTTGTGTGGGAATGGATTTGTCAACACGACGGGTGGTAGATCTAAACGCCTCGCAGCCTCTACGATTTTGGGGCATAAATGTGTAAGGTGGTCATCGGTACAAAGTTTACCAGGAAACTTCACCTTGTGTTTCTCTTTCTTTCCCTCTCCACCATTATCATCATGTTTCCCATTATTATCTTTGTCCTTGGGTTTATTATTATTCTTCCCACCCTTATGATTATTTCGACATTTCCTTTTATTCCCATCTGGTTGTTGGTCACCATTTGGGTTCTTCTATGATTGCACAGAATGTACATCCATCGATTGGGTGGGTTTGGAGGACGCAGATGGCATGAGGTCTAGGATTCTATCTAGGATTGTCATTTGTCTTCAGTGCGTCTAGAAGAAGGTGGTATAACATCCCATACTGAGCATATATCAAATCAATTTGTTGGGCTCTAAAGATAACTTCTTCCTTGTTGAAGACCCCAGAAGTAGCAACTTCCTTCAAGATAGGAGCATGCAAATACTTTAGGAACCATTCTAGAAGAAAGGTCAGGGGTATAGGAGTCTTAATCAACCGCCTCCATCTACGCCATTCCTAGATATGGTCTGAGATGTAAGTATCAGTGCCCTGGCATAGAGTCGACAATAGTTCAAGGCCAGCATCATAACGAATGGGAAGTTGAAAGTGGTTGAGAAAGGCTATCACCAACTGATGAAATGACCCGTAGGTCCCCCTAGGAAGCTCAATGTACCATTGTGATGCAACTCCAATGAGAGTGTGTTGAAACAATCATAGTCTAATAGAGTCATGGTTCAAATAATTCGATGAGCATCAAAGGTGAAAAGTAGTGACTTGATCACCAGGGTCCTCTCCATTCTTACCTTCAAACTTTGGAATGTTTGACGGAAGTTTGGTGGGGAAAGGGGGCCATGTGGGATCATGACTCACTGGGTCATTCATTAACTTAGACAAGTCTGGCAGATTAAGCGTGGCCAGAAAGGGGAGACAGGGTTGTGACATCTGGCCCCATCCCCCTGTGAAAGATTATGTGTTGGGAACTACATTCCATCCACGATTCTGGTAAGGACCAAAACCTTTTCCGAAATTCTAAGGCCCTCCTCTGGGTTGATTCGTATAAGATGTATTGGGCATCATACCAGTAGGAATGTTCTAATAAGGGCTATGAAAAATGTCCCCTGTCGGATTAGATCCGAGCTTGGGGTTGTGAAAATTGCCTCCAACCAGATTGGATCCGGGTTGGGGGTTGCCCAAAGTGTAACATTGACCTCCTCAAAGTGGGAACCTGGAGGATCGAAGTGGATTCATCGTGCCAAAAGTATTGGTTAGAATTGACACCGAGGAGATAGGGATATAGGGTGAAACTTGTCGACCAGTTGGGTTGTTCCATCTAGCCATAGAAGGATTGGACCCAGGGTTAAGAAAAGGGACACTTCCTAAATTAGGATTCGCTTGGGAGATATGAGAACCACCAAACGGAAAAGGAGTGTAAGGAGGTGTAGTTCCCCCAAGTCCAAGTCTAGCGTTAGGGCTAGTAGCTAGGATGGCAGTCGAAAACTGTGATGTGAAGTTAGGCATACCATAAGAAAATGGACTAGAAGCCATAGGGATGGAATGAACATTGTAACCCAACGAGTGTACTAAACCCCCAAAATGGTTTGAGGCAAGATATGAAGCATTAACTATAGGTCGAGCCATAGTACTGGTATAAGCCTCCAAGACTGCAACTGTAGTGGCTGCAGGAGTCGAAGGGGTGCCATTAACTATAGTGGGTATGGGAGTTGAAGAAATCTTAGTATTCTGAAGACTAGACTTAGTACTCATCCTTGTGGAACCACAAGTCTGAAAGGTGGATGTGTGTGTACCACTTCTACAAACTCTACGCCTTTTAGAAGGCAAGAACCCGAAATCTGGTGGTAATTGTAGGAACTGACGAGATGGACAGGGAAGCTGGTCTGACTCGATGATGACTTATGACTCTACAAAGTACAAATATATCCTAATTCCAACTAGTAGTCAAAGAGCATACCAAAAAGTGAAATGGCCAATATGCATGCAAATGGGCTAAAGTGGTTGAGTGGCCTCCCTCGCTAAAGAAGGTATGCCTCATCCAAGAGGGACATGAGACTCCCTGCTAAAGTTTGGAGGTAACATAATAAGTTATAGGGGCCCTGATGGGATTAAAAGCCAGTTGGTCAGATCCCCCTGGAGAGGTAATCCTCCATAAAGGTTGTGTGTTGTTTGACCCCTATCTGACCCAGGGTACAAGCTGAATAACCCCTGCAAGTAACCTATGAGATACCTAAGTCAAGCAATTAATAAACCACTGTATAACCGATGCATAAGAGATTAGTCGTAAGTCCGAATCACTGTATGGGAAGGGTAGAAAATCCCAAAACCTTGAAAGCACCACCTCCCACAGAGGTATGGGTACTAGCAAGATCCCCAAATATGAATAAATCCACAGAAATATCTCTGACGCTAGGTAAGTATCCAGGGGTTATCCCTTCAACTAACTTTGTGTGACCTCATGATTAACTCTAGTGTGAGTGGAGCCTCCTGATATTACCAATTATACAATGGACTTCTCAACTCCCTGTCTCAGACACATATGTTGATTTAATTTCCCTGGAGAAGTTTACTCACAAAATCCTAGACTAGTTTGTGCACCCTAAAAATAAAACAATGACTAATCAATTTTAGTTTAAAGCATAAATTTTATTGGTCGTGATTACTCAAAAGGGTATGGAAGTGAAACTCATGATATCATGACTCTGCAAGAAGATAAATATGAATGTAATGCAAAGTCTATCTTTAACTTTTCAATGAATGATATGCTAATAAAAATAGTGCAATTTTCAATTTCAAGTCTGCAATTCAGAAGTAAAATGCAATTTTTCACTAAATGTACCAAGCTAATAATAAAGGTTCAAAGACAAAAATGTTAACCAATGAAAAATGCCTATTTTTTTTTGTATTTTCAATATATCAAAAAGAAAATGCATGGACTGAGAAGCAGCCTGATATAAAAATTCTACTATGTATAAACGAAATAACTCAAGCAGAAAACCAAGTAGCCAAGCAAATAGCCAAGGGTTCAAGGAAAAATAAAAAATGAAAAAACAATGAGAAATACTACGCCCATAAATTCAACTGCCAACAATCTTCTTATCAACCTAGAGAATCTTAATAGGCACTACAGAGACCTAAGAAGGCTCAACACACATCAAATCTCACCTAGCAGCCACTAAACCAAGAAAACAAGCAAGGAAAAGTGGTATACGCGATTGTTCAGGAGAACAATGCATATATACGTAGCTTGCAGAGAGGCAAAATGCTTGTGTATATGACAGTCAGGAAAAAAGGAGCATACAAGATTTAAAACAAGGCTAGGAAAGGGAAAAAGGTTGAAAACTCAGACTCAGAGTGAACAAAATCTGTCAAGCAGTGATATGACAAGAAATGCCAAGGAAAAAGAGCAATGCAAGAACAAGAATACTTCAACCCTTAGAAGGAAGATCTCTCCCCAGTGGAATCGCCATTTTTGTTACAAGGGAAAAACTCTCTATGGCCACGGGTAAATCACAACAGATAGGTATGACTGCAAAAATCAACTCAATTCCATCATATGCTATATAAACTAATGTGCGAGATAAGATAGAGACCTACCTCGATCCAACGTTCGATGATGTTCCACTGTTGAGCACTTCGACCCAAAACTTTATACCTGCAAGAAGTTCTTAACAAACAAGCAAAGAAATAATATAGTGATAATATAAAGGGGTTAGCACATCAGATAGCATAATCCATTAATAAACATTACAAACATGCCCATGGATAATAATCATATATTTGCATGATACCAATAGGACAGGAAAGGAGTATTTCTATTAATAATTGATCAGCAGAAGTGACAACATTATAGACTTTTGTGTCAGCACGGTTCGAAACCAAGAAACCAAGTTCCTTCCAACTGGGCCTCCACCACTTCACTCCTCCACCAAAGGCAAACTCGAAGAAGAGAGACAATGAGGTTCTCTCAACAATAGGGAAAGAGCTTGGGGGTTGAACATTGTGTTTAGACTTGAGGGACAAAGGGATGTAGACTCAATATGAAGTAATTTCTCCAGAGTAACTTTGCTCTCAAAGTTGAATGCTTTCTCCTCTTTTCCATAGCTCAGAATTGTGCTCTTATAGCCTTCAAAATGAAACTGAAGGGTCGAGTTGGAACGTTTCCAGTATATGGAAGGCCAAGGATAAGAGATCGCTTTTCGTGACATGGAAAATCAACTCCATTTTTGTATTTTCTGGCACAAATCTCAACGTACGCGGGCTGTAGTGGAGCAGTGATGTAGGAGCATTGTAAGCAGTTAAGCAAGCGTGAAGGCGAAAGACAGCTGGAAAGCGCAGCATGCATTTCTCACGTTTTGAAATATTTTGAAAGTTTAAAGGAGTGGGTGTTAATGTAATATCTAGAAGGCATACTTTGCATTTATATCTGGGAGGTTGTAAATAGATCTTGAGCGATTTCTCTCATCTGTAAAACATTAAGGCATTTAAGCCCTATTAATGAAAGTAGGTAGTTTTGAATGATAAATTAGACAACTTAGAGAATAGGAGGGAAAATGGATATAGACACCCTCACCTTTGTATCATTAGTTAGTTGTATTATGAGCATAGAGTTGTAGCAGAGAGCTGTGGAGAAGAACCCATGTACATAAGCTTTAAATTAATATATGGAGCTTTGAATCAGACTCATGGTGTTATGATGTTTTTTGTGTATACATGTTGAATGGTATGCTGATAGTTCTTTTATTCTCTGTGTTATGCATTTTCTTTAATACCGTGTGTATGTAGGATTTCATGTTGAATTTTTGAAGTTTGAGAGAGAGAGAGAGAGAATGAGTTTCAATTGTTTCTCTTCCTGAGTGAGAGTTACTGCAAGGAGTGCAGTGAAACGTCCACAAGGAGTGCATTGACAAAGGTTCAGAGTTTGTCTCTGAAAGATCAGGAGGGATATCGTTGTTCTCATTCCAACAGAAGTGAAAGTGAAGCACAGAAAGTCGTGCAAGGTGTGTGCAGGCTGGTTGAAAGCTTAGAATTGATCAACCAAAGGGAGAGTTGAAGGACCATTTTTGTTGAAGGGTGCACAGAGTCGAGAAACCAAATACTTAGAAGTATTTGAAAGAGTGTCGCAAGGAGTGTGTGCAGGAATCCTTTTGAAGATTTGAGTTTGCGAGTGAAAGCTCAGGAGGGATAACACCTTTGAACACTTCAAAGGAGGACGGAGGTCAAACTACTTCAAAGAGAGACGAGGTTCGAAGCCATCCAGTAGAAGTAAATTTCAGAAGTGAAAGAACATTTTTTCATTTCGCAGAAGTTGTCCAGGAGCAACGAGCGGTCGAAATTCTCTGTGGGGAATTCACAAAGTCGCAAGGGCCGTGGGATTCCAGTGAAGCTGCAAGAAGGATAAGAATTGGATGAATCGACCCTTCAGGAGGTAAGAATCAACGTGGAATGTTGAACGTTCTTTACACAAGATGTCAGATCATTTCAGCATTTCGGGGATCCTGACAACAAGGAGTTGAGCGTAGTGGAATGAAAGTCCTGAAGTCGCGAGTTGCGACAGGAATTGGCATGGAATTTTGGGACTTCGGAACTTTGAGTGTCGGGAAACGGAGGAGGCAGCGCTTTGGGAGTGAGAGTCCCGAAAGCCGAGAAGAGTGACAGGTGGCAAGGATCTGTGTCAGGGACAGAGGACAGCAGAGAAGACAGGTGGCGTACTTGTTGCCAGGCGGAGTCAAGTTTCATTGACTATTTTGGGGTTTCGAAGGTTGGAGAGCCGAAAACCTTACATATGGATTCGCGAAGTCGCGAATTCTGAAATTCCAAATCGGCAGAAAGTTCTGTGAGAAGCCAACCTTTGTTGAATACATTTCGGCGAATCGACATTTTGGGTTTCGGAAGTAGAAGGCCGAGAAACTCGACCAGAGGGATCGCGAAATCGCAAAACCCAAAATCTCGAGTCAGGAGGGTGCGACGTCATTATGGACAAGGAGATTTGGGTTGGCACCTGGTGTTTGTTCACGCAAGCTCAATTCATAAGGAATTGTGGATCGAATCGTTGAAGGTTTCGATAGGGATCCAAAAGAGCCACTTCGGCTCAAGGAGAGTTGAATGATCCTGTGAGCGGATCTCAGCCTGAGGGTTCGGGGGTATGTGCCAATTGTGGTATCAGAGAAGGACACTGTTTGTATATTGCAGACAGAGGGAGCGAGAGGAGAAAAAGTACTATGATACATATCAAAGCACAGAAAAAGTTATTTTCTTTCTGTAGCAGAGGAAGAAGAATATTTCTCAGCCATGATGCCGAGAAGGAGAGACAGACCAATGCCTGATCCAGCAGTGGAGAGGGAAATGCGCGAACTACGTGCCAAGCTTGATGCCATGGAGACAGCATAGAGGCGCACAGTCGACACTGGGGATATCAGTGAGGCTGACAGTGAAAATGAAGTTGGACATGAAGGAGAAGAAGTTGCATTCGAAGATGTTGTAGATGAACGCCTATCCAGGGTTGTTGCGAGGATACGTGCCCGAGAAAAAATGGAGATTCCCATGTATGAAATAAACTTAGATTTTGAAGAGCTTCTAGAATGGATTAGAACTTTGGATAAGTACTTCGACTATGAGGATGTCGAGGAGGACAAGAAGGTCAAGCATGTTGTCACAAGACTTAAAGGGCATGTAGCACTGTGGTGGGATGAACTGCAGGCTGACAGACGCTGCAAGCGAAAGAAGAAAATCAAAAGTTGGGATAGAATGGTTGTGAAGATGAAAGACAAATTCATACCCAAGGAATATCAAATTACTCTGTTTCGGAAGATGCATAATTCTTCAGTGTATTCTTTCACTAAAGAATTCTACAAGATAAACATCAGTGCAGGTCATCGAGAAAGCGATGATGAAAAGGTTGCCAGGTACATGAATAGCCTAAGATATGACATTCAAGATGAGATGAGCATGATGATCATTCGAAATTTGGAAGATACTTATCAGATGGCTCTGAAAGCTAAAGAGAAGTTGAGCCGAAATCAAGGTCAAAGAGGTCGAGGCAGAAGTCAAGCCAGAGACAAGACAATTGCCCAAGATAGAACTTAGAAGCCTAAAGAAGAGGGAAAGAAACCTCAAACTCAACAAGAGGGAGGAGGAATCTCATAGAGAGGGAAGTACGTTGATAGAAATACTTTTCCTCGAGCTAGAGGAAGAGGAAGAGGCCTAGGAGGTGAAGTGAAATGTTTTGTCTATGGGAAAAAAAAACATAAATATTATGAGTGTCCAGAAAGGAAGAAAGATGGTGGTGAAACTCACATTGTCGAAGCTCAAGGATGGAATGTTGAGGCAAAATATGCTGAGGGTGGAATATTCTTAATGATGAGGAAAGTTCTCTTAATGCCAGAAAAGGAGGCAGAGAACCCAGCCCAAAGGAACAGTCTGTTTCGGACTACTTGCAAAACAAAAGACAAAGTATGCAAAGTCATCGTGGACAGCGGTAGCACAAACAATCTCGTTTCTATAGAGATGGTAGAAAAGCTGGAGCTGGAGACTATTGTACATCCAAGCCCATACAGAGTTTCATGGCTACAAAAAGGACATCAGGTAAATGTCACTAAACAATGTTTAGTTGAATTTAAAATATGAGGATATAAGGATGAAATATTATGTGATGTCATTCCCATGGATGTTTGTCATCTATTGTTGGGTAGACCGTGGAAATATGGCAGGAATGTGGTTCATGATGGGAGAAAGAACACATACACCCTGGAGAAAAATGGGAGAACACACATGTTGTTGCCAATCAAGGACAAAGAGGTGAGACCAGAGGTGAGCAACATTGTACTTCTCATGAGTGGGAAGGAACTTCTTAAGGAGGTTAAGAAGAAGGAAGACACACAACTTATTGTGGTCAAGAAGCCTAGAATTGTTTTGACCAATACAAGGATAGATGATTTACCAGAAGAAATCCAGGAGTTGTTGGAAGAGTTTGCTGATATAGTAGTGGATGAACTACCTCGTTCGTTACCACCTATCAAGAGTATAAGCCATCGCATAGATCTTATACCTGGAGCCAGTTTACCAAACAAATCCGTGTACAGGTTGACACCGCAGGAGAATGAAGAAGTCAAGAGACAGGTCCAGGACTTAATGGACAAGGGATTGATTAGAGAGAGCTTGAGTCCATGCGTTGTTCCAACAGTGCTCAACCCAAAGAAAGATGGAGGCTGGAGAATGTGTACAAACTCAAGAGCAATCAATAATATTACCATCAGATATAGATTTCCATTGCCAAGGATGGACGATTTGATGGATTGCTTGAGTGGAGCAAGATTTTTTTCAAACATTGATTTGAAAAGCGGGTATCATCAGATTCGCATGAGAGAAGGTGATGAATGGAAGACAACATTCAATACAAATGAGGGGCTATACGAATGTCTTGTCATGCCATTTGGCTTAACAAATGCACCCAGTACTTTCATGAGGTTGTTGAACGAAGTCCTGAAGGATTTCATAGGGAAATTCATCACTATATATCTTGACGATATATTAATTTTCAGCAAGACGGAAGCAGAGAACTTAAATCATTTAGCTGCAGTGATGATGAGGTTACAGCAAGAGAAATTATTGATAAATATGAATAAATCGTCATTTATGAGGAAAGAACTCATTTATTTGGGTTTTGTTATCTCTGCAAATGAGCTGAAGATGGATCCGGAGAAGGTGAATGCAATCAAGAATTGGCCATCACTGAAAAGTGTGTTTGAAGTTCGAAGCTTCCATGGTTTGGCAAGTTTCTACAGGAAATTCATCCAAAATTTCAGTGGAATTAGCGCACCGATAATGGATACGGTGAATAAAAGACACAAATCTTTTCGCTGGATAGAGGAAGCAGAGAAGAGTTTCAACCTGTTGAAGAAGAAGATCACTAAGCAGCCAATTTTGGTTTTGCCAGATTTCAGCAAGACATTTCAGGTCAAGTGTGACGCGAGTGGATTTGCAATAAGAGTGGTCTTGAGCCAAGATGGCAGGCCGATCGCATACTTCAGTGAAAAAATAAATGAAGCGAAGGTTAAGTAATCCACATATGACAAGGAATTCTATGCTTTCGTACAAGCGCTAAAGAAATGGAGACATTATTTGGTTCCTAAAGAGTTTGTTTTGTACAGTGATAATCATGCTTTACAATTAGTGACTCAACAGGAGAAGTTGAACCAAAAACATGTTAAATGGGTTGAATACATGCAGAATTTTACTTTTGTAATCAAGCATATTTCTGGAACTGCTAACAAAGTTTTTTATGCTTTGAGCAGGAAATGTTTTCTTATGCAGGAATTTAGAGTCAAAACTTTGGGTTTTGATAACCTCAAAGAAATGTACAAGGATGACCCAGATTTTAAGGAAGCGTATGAGGCATCTGAGAATCCAATTATCAGTGAAAGAACCCAATGGATTGAATACATGATCCAAGATGGATTATTATTCAGGGGCAATCAGTTATGTATTCCAAAATGCTCCATGAGGCAGAACCTGCTGAAGGAAAAACATAGTGGAGGATTGGCCGGACATTTCGGTCATGACAAAACATTCTCAAAATTGAATGGATCATATTTTTGGCCAGGGATGAGGACAGATGTTAAGAAATTTGTGGATAGATGCAGAATTTGTGAGCACACAAAAGGGAAAAGGAAGAACACGGGGTTATACCAGCCATTACCCATACCATAAAGGTCGTGGGATGTAGTGAGCATGGATTTTATATTGGGACTGCCAAGAACACAAAGAAGATGTGATTCGATCTTTGTGGTAGCTGACAGATTTTCCAAGATGGCACATTTCATACCATGCCATAAAACTAGTGATGCAACTCATATTGCGAACCTGTTTTTCAAGGAAGTCGTCAGACTTCACGGCTTGCCAAGGAGTATTTTTTCTGATTGGGAAACTAAGTTCATGGGACATTTCTGGAGGACTTTATGGAAGAAGTTGGGGAAAATTTTGTCATTTAGCTTAGCGTATCATCCTCAAATGGATGGGCAGACATAAGTCGTGAACAGGAGCTTGGGAGATTTACTGAGGAGCCTGGTGACTGAACACCACAGTCAGTGGGATCACATTCTGCCACAGGCAGAATTTGCTTATAATGATTCGATCAATAGAAGCACAGGGCAGAGTCCATTCCAAATTGTATATGGAATGCAGCCAAGGGGATTTTTTGAATTGAAAGGTTCAAAACAAGATGAATTTAGGAGTGCTAGTGCAGAGGACTTTGCAGAAGTAATGAAGGAGATTCACAGTCGAATTAAGGAGCGATTGCAGAGTTCAAATCAAGAGTATAAGCGCAGAGCAGATCAACACAGGTGAGAACTTCAATTTGAAGTTGGTGATCTGATTATTGCACATATGAGGAAGGAAAGATTCCCAAGCGGAACATATAACAAACTGAAGATGAAAAATATTGGACCATGCAAGATCATAAGGAAATTTGGGGAAAACGCATATGAGATTGAGTTACCCAATGGGATCGAAATTTCACCGATATTCAATGTTGTGGATTTGTACCCTTACAGAGCTGAAGAACAAGGAGCAGAGGATGAGCAGGAAGAGGATAAATGGACTAAACAAATGCCTGTAGCTGAAAAGCCACAGATGGAAAGAATAATTGACAAGAGAGTTAGCAAGAAGACCAGGAGAAAAGAGTATTTTGAATACTTGGTCAAATGGAAGGGACATCTAGTTGAAGATTCCAGTTGGGAGGATGAAGAAGAAATTCGGAAGCATGGACAGACCGTGCAAGAGCTCATGAATAGGAGTTCATGCAAATTTTCAAGTGAGGGAGTATGATGCAGGAGCATTGTAAGAAGTTAAGAAAGCGTCGAGGCGAAAGACAGTTGGAAAGTGCAACACACATTTCTCACATTTTGAAATGTTTTGAAAGTTTAAAGGAGTGGGTGTTAATGTAATAGCTAGAAGGCATACTTTGCATTTATATCTGGGAGGTTGTAAACAGATCTTGAGCGATTGCTCTCATCTGTAAAACATTAATGCATTCAAGCCCTATTAATGAAAGTAGGTAGATTTGAATGATAGATTAGACAGCTTAGAGAATAGGAGGGAAAACGGATATAGAGACCCTCACCTTTGTATCATTAGTTAGTTTTATTATGAGCATAGAGTTGTAGCAGAGAGTTGTGGAGAAGATCCCATGTACAAAAGCTTTAAATTACTATATGGAGCTTTGAATCAGACTCATGGTGTTATGATGTTTTTTGTGTATACATGCCGAATGGTATGTTGATAGTTGTTTTATTCTCTGTGTTATGCATTTGCTTTAATACCATGTGTATGTAGGATTTCATGTTGAATGTTTGAAGTCTAAGAGAGAGAGAGAGAATGAGTTTCAATTGTTTCTCTTCCTGAGTGAGAGTTCCTGTAAGGAGTGCAGTGAAACATCCGCAAGTAGTGCGTTGACGAAGGTTCAGAGTTTATCTCTGAAAGCTCAAGAGGGATACCGTTGTTCTCATTCGAATAGAAGTGAAAGTGAAGCACAGAAATCCATGCAAGGTGTGCACAGGCTGGTTGAAATCTTAGAACTTATCAACCAAAGGGAGAGTTGAAGGACTGTTGTTGCCAAAGGGTGCCCAGAGTCGAGAAACCAAATACTTAAAAGTATTTGAAAGAATTTTGCAAGGAGTGTGTGCAGGAATCCTTTTGAATATTTGAGTTTGCGAGTGACAGATCAAGAGGGATAACACCTTTGAACACTTCAAAGGAGGATGGAGGTCGAACTACTTCAAATAGAGATGAGGTTCGAAGTCATCCAGTAGAAGTAAAGTTCAGAAGTGAAAGAACATTTGTTCATTTTGCATAAGTTGTCCAACAACAACGAGCAGTCGAAATTCTCTGTGGGGAATTCATGAAGTCGCAAGGGCCGTGGGATTCCAGTGAATCTGAAAGAAGGATAAGCATTGGATGAATCCACCCTTCGAGAGGTAAGAATCAACGTGGACTGTTGAACGTGCTTTATACAAGCCGTCAGATCATTTCGACATTTCGGGGATCCTGACGACAAGGAATTGAGCATAGTGGAACGAAAGTCCCGAAGTCAAGAGTTGCGACAGGAACTGGCATGGAATTTTGGGATTTCGGCACTTCGAGTGTCGGGAAATGGAGGAGGCATTGCTTTGGGAGCGAGAGTCCCAAAATCCGAGAAGAGTGACAGGTGGCAAGGATCTGTGTCAGGGATAGAGGACAGTAGAGAAGACAGGTGGCGTACTTGTCGCCAAGCGGAGTCAAGTTTCGTTGACTGTTTCGGGGTTTCGAAGGTTGGAGATTCAGAAACCTTGCATCTGGATTCGCGAAGTCGTGAATTCCAAAATTCTAAATCGACGGAAAGTTCTGTGAGAAGCCATCCTTTGCTGAATACATTTCGGCGAATCGACATTTCGAGTTTTGACAGTAGAAGGCCGAGAAACACGACCAGAGGGATCGCGAAATCATGAAACCTGAAATCCCGAGTCAGGAGGGCGCGACGTCATTGTGGACAAGGAGATTTGGGTTGGCACCTGGTGTTTGTTCACACATGCTCAATTCATAAGGACCTGTGGATCGATTCGTTGAAGGTTCTGATAGGGATCCGAAAGAGCCACTTCGGCTCAAGGAGAGTTGAATGATCCTATGAGTGGATCTTGGCCTGAGTGTTTGGGGATCTACGCCAAGAAGCCTACGTATACGCTTGTTTCATAGTTGATAGGGTGCGTATATGTGAAAAAATGTATATTTTTAGCTCTAGATTCATCAAAAAGGGATGATAAACTTGCATAAGGAAATGGAAAAAGGCCCTCTGTGCAAGATAGAAATGGTGAGGAAAATCTTGTTGTAACAAAACACTTTGACTATTCAACCTTCTCATTACAACTAATTTACCCATAATTAATTTCTTGTTATAATCATTTTTACTAGAAAAATTCTTGATGACTTTCTAGGAGCTTCTAGAATAATTGACTCCATGTTGACCTTCTAGGGGCTTCTAGAATATTCTTGAGGGGCTTCCAAATTCACAAGTCCATATCTCACTAACCATGAGGAACCATGTGGTGTACCACATATCACCGAAAATGGAATGACGTGTACTATCCATATATGATAGTCTTCCTTGCATATTCAATGATATTCATGTATTTATTCCTTAATCAGTTTTGGGTTCCTTAACCACACTTTTGAGGATACTGGAATTTTCTATCGGACTTGCTTCAAGGGTTGACATCAATCTACAAGATCAATCTTTAAGGGTTGACATCAATGAAAACCAACTGTCCAACAATCTCCCCCTTTGGCATTGATGGAAACACCAACATTGATGGTGACACTTAGACATGGTAACACTCATGCTCATGCTCCCCATGTGATCATTGCTCGACATCAATGTTTATATATCTCCCCCTTTGACATCAATGGAAAAGGGTATCTCTATTTGTGACTACTCCCCCTATCATGACTCTTTTGATCTCTTCTTTGACCATTTCTCTCCCCTTTAATTCTCTGCAATATGTTGTGTAGATCAAATGTAGGTATTCATGTACATGTTTTCCTTTTCAAAGTTTTTTTCCATTCGTGATTTCTCGTGTAAATCATTGACATATATAAAAAACATTCAAAGTTTAAGAATTCAAATGTTTCATTTATCATAATCATCCAACTATCTATGAGTTAGTATCTGAATGATCCGGATTATTTTCGAACGCGAAATGAGAGCGGAGATATAACACAAAAATATACAGAGATATTGACAGAGAAATAGTAATATAACAAAGATATATCGGAAATATAACAAGAGGCTAGATAACAGTAATACAAAATTTCTATTAATGAAATTAATGTATAGAGACTGTAAAAATACTGAGTGAAAGACTCGCTAGAATCGTGGTGGCTTATCGCTGAGAAGAGATGTGACGGTTGCGCTCATTCTCAAGAAGATGATTACAATGAGGCTCTAAAGGAATTTTTACAATAAAATGGAATGCCAAAAATCCTAGACATCCAAAAACCTAACCCTAGGAGATGAAGTACCAAAAGTCATGTGGGCCCTGTTTGGGTAAGTTAGTACATCAACTTCCCGGGGTCGTAACTTTTGCATACGATCTTCATTTTAGGCGTATGATAGCCTGCTAGAAATATATCACCAAGGAGATTCATTTTGGGGGCTCAATCATGCTTTCAAATATAATTGAGAAGCTCTATCTCTAAAAACCTTCATTTAGGCCCTCAAAATAGCCCTGGAAGTTAAAACTGCTAAAAATAGTAAATTTCCAAAATTGCCAGAAAACTATTTTGAGCTAGTTGGAAAAGGTGGGTGGCCACCGATATCCACCTAGATCATTGAACCAATATTTGAATCCATTATCTCATCCAATGCAACAAATTTTTTCAAACCCGTTAAGTGTTCTTACGAATCCATCTCTATCCATATTGTCCATGACTCTGCTACTCAATTGTCCACAATGTCGGCCCATCTATCACTTCATTATTTTGAAGAATTCTCTGAATCCGTTGCAACTCATCATCATGTACCTACATGGAGATGTGTTCTGAAACCTATTCCTTAACCAACCAATATGTCATAGGACGTCTTGTACCTCTTCCATCGAACCAATTTGAATCAAACATTTGTAACACCACTCTGAGACACTTCATGTTGTTTGAAGGATAGATCTATGAACTATAAAATATTTTGCATAGAATTCCCTTGTTTCAATATTCATATTGTCTGGGAGTCTCTAAGATGGTTGGCTCAGAAAAGTAGCCGCTTTGATGCAGAGTAATATTCCTCTTCGTCTATGGAGACATATTCCTTTTCATCCTCTTTCTGAATTCAATCATGATCTTGAGTTTTGACATCTTCTTCTTGATCCTCTACCTGAATTCTGACACTTTCCTCTTTTCTTGTAAACTCACCATGATGTTGTGCTGTTGCAAATCCTATAAGTACAATTCCTTGGACCTGTTCTTCATTTACCTGCTCTCTTTTTTTTCACTTCTTCTCCAAGACTTCTTGTATATATCATCAATATTTTCTTTCACGGGAGGCTTTATCACGCTTATACAATTTCGAACTATGTGTCCATAGTTGTGACATTTGTAACATTCAATATTATGTGGATCCACATAAGAATTTATTTCTTGATCATTTCTTTCATAAGACCTGCAATCTACAACTTTATGTCCAAAGTTAGTACAATTAAAACAATTACCATAAAATAAATTTACATACCTGGGAGTGAATGATCTTCTTTGTGGTGTAGTCCTTCTGAAATACTACCTTGGATGGTAAATATCATCTCTTTGGTTGTTTCTTTCACAATGGTTGAAGATTCTTTCTTGCCTGAATGTAGAAGGTCTTATGTATTCATTCCTTTCTTATTCTTTTTTACCATGATTCCTTCCTTTGAGAACTTCTCCATAACTTCTTTGTTTTGTTTCTTTCATCATGGAGATTGAACCTTCTGCAAAATGAACATTCGTGTATCCTAGTCCATATTTTTCACTGTATGGCCTTTGACTATTGAGAATTTTTTCTGACACTTGAGAACTTTTCAAGTTCTCGCTGAACCTGTTGACTTCAACTCTCATTGTCACGATTTCCTTTTCAAGATTCTCACACTCTTTTTCTTTCTTTATCATCTGGATCTACATTACTTATTCCTTTCTCTTTTCTTCCTCAAGTTGGGTTTTTAAGTAGATGTTTTCATCTTTGAGTGATTTGTTTTTCTTCCTTTCTTTCTTTAGCTCAGTTAAAGAACTGATTAATTTTTCTTCAAGATCCACTTCACCTTCTTTGTTTTTTTTCTTAATTTACATAGCCATAAAGAGTAGTCTCTTTGATTCCCTATCGCTTTCATCATCTTCATCAAATGAGGAACTATCTTCTCTTGAGTAGATATTTTTCTTGAAGAATTTCCTTTTATCTTTTTTGTTTCCCTTTTGATATTTCTTTTCTTTCTTGGGATGTTCCTCTTCATCACTATAAAACTTCTTATCATAGGGACACTTATTTGAAAAATGACCATTTTTAACACAATTAAAACATTTTAAGGGAAGCATACATTTGTACTTGTCGGTTCCTTTCTTCAACTTCATTACGAAGTTGGCCATTTCTTCATCTTCCTATGAATCATCACTGCAACTACAATCTAACTTTGACTTTGGATTTTTATTCTTCTTTGTCCTTTTGGATGGTTTAAAAGATGATTCTTTTGTGGATGGATTTTGATCCAGGTGGATATCGGTGGCCACCCACCTTTTCCAAATGGCTCAAAACAGTTTTCTGGCCATTTTGGCAATTTACTATTTTTAGCAGGTTTTAACTTTCGGGGCCATTTTGAGAGTCCAAATGAAGGTTTTTTGAGATCGATGTTCTAAATGATAGCTGAAGGAATTATTGAGCACCCAAAATTAATCTCCTCGACAATACCTTTCCAACGAGCTATCACACGCCTAAAACGGAGATCGTATGCAAAAGTTACGACCCCGGGAAGTTGATGTACTCACTTACCCAAACGGGGCCCACATGACTT
>SNQJ01S0020213.1:199652-234452 GCA_010110895.2 Picea sitchensis
CATCCAAAAACCTAACCCTAGGAGATGAAGCGCCAAAAGTCATGTGGGCCCCGTTTGGGTAAGTGAGTACATCAACTTCCCGGGGTCGTAACTTTTGCATACGATCTCCGTTTTAGGCGTGTTATAGCTCGTTGGAAAGGTATTGTCGAGGAGATTCATTTTGGGGGCTCAATTATTCCTTCGTCTATCATTGAGAACCTCTATCTCAAAAAACCTTCATTTGGACCCTCAAAATGGCCCCGAAAGTTAAAACCTGTTAAAAATAGTAAATTGCCAAAATGGCCAGAAAACTTTTTTGAGCCATTTGCAAAAGGTGGGTGGCCACCGATATCCACCTGGATCATTTTTCCTATACTATTCTCATTTCATAAGCTATAAATATTCCATGTAGCTCATCCATGCTTATTGTGCCTAGATCTGCTCTTTCTTCTAGCACTGAAATCTTAGGATCAAATATCATTGGAAGAGATCTCAATACTTTTAAAACAATTATATATTTGTCAACTTCTTCTCCCAATACTTTAATTGCATTCACTATTTCATTAACTTGTAAAATGTACACTGCAATGTTTTCATCTTCCTTCATCTCCAACTGTTCAAATTGACCTCTATAAGTTTGAAGGATGGTCGCATTAAATTTGGCATCCCCTTCATAAACATTCTTATGTTTGTCCCATATTTTCTTTGTAGAATCACAATGCATAACCTTGACATACACTGAATCAAACAAACCATTCAGGATAACATTTTTATCTCTTGAATTGTTTCGATTGAGTTTCTTTCCATCGTTATATGTTGGAGGAGTGGAAGACTCTTGGTATATCTGTCTACTACTAATTTCCAAACATCAAAAACATGTGCTTATACATATGTTTTTATCATTCTTCTCCAAAATGCATAGTTATGTCCATCAAATTGTAGTATACCATTCTTATACAAATTGTTTCTCTCCATGATCTTCCTTCCAGTGGTTAAACTATTTCATTAAGGAACCTTTCTTTGATGTGAATTGTTGGAATACTGAGACAGGGGGGGGTGAATCAGTATGAGCACTTTATTCCACTTTTAACCACAGTATACATTCTTTTAACGTATTCAACAGTGTTCATCAGTTCATCATCAATGTAGTATATATGAATTCATTCAATATTTCATAAGCATATAATCATAATCATAACATCAACAATATCAACAATGTCAAAAGAATTACTTTCAAGGAAGCACCAACTTCCAATTCTCTAGCTACAACTGGAAGGAGGCTCCAACCCCTTATTCTCAGGCTCCAACTTGAAGGAAGCTACAACTCTATGAATTCTCTGGCTCCAACCAGAAGGAGGCTACAACCCCCTGAGTTCTCCAGCTCCAACCGAAAGGTGGCTACAACCACATAGTTCTCAGGATCCAACCTGAAGGTAGATCCAACTCCCTAATTCTCCGACTCCAGCCAGAAGGAGGATACAACCCCCTTTCCTTGCCCTGTCCTGCTGCCTAGAAATATAAGTGTAGACCAACTATCACTACCAAAATCATTGATACTATCACTTCCACTGTCACTATCACTACCACTCTCACATCAACCAACCTATCACTGACTAAACTGTCACATCAACCAACCTGTCACTGATCAATTTGTCCAACCTGTCATTGTCATCAATAGTCAACCAAATCCTC
Source organism: Picea sitchensis (assembly GCA_010110895.2). Classification (NCBI taxonomy): domain Eukaryota; kingdom Viridiplantae; phylum Streptophyta; class Pinopsida; order Pinales; family Pinaceae; genus Picea; species Picea sitchensis. The sequence continues at coordinate 201,324 of SNQJ01S0020213.1, forward strand.
TCACAAGGATCATATACCAAGGAAACTTCTCAAGTAGATGTCCAATATCACAAACACATTCTTCTACCAAGCATGTACCAAACCATCAACTTGTGCCACAAAAAGTTCATCAACCATGCACCAACACATGTACCAAACCATGCATCAACCATGTACCAACATGTGTACCAAACCATGCATCAACCATGCACCACAACTATACCAAATTGTGCATCAACCATGCACATCAACACCATACAAAATATCAATCCCAAAACATACCATGTACTTAAACATTTGTACCATACCATGTACCAATCATATACCATATCATGCCATACACCAATAAACCAAGAAATACACCAACAATGTATCTCAACAAGTAGACCTCAAACAACATGTACAATACATCCAATATGTACCATAAGACATATACCAAAAAACTCACCAAGACATGACTCAAGCATGCTCCACAAGATCACCAATATGAAACTTCAAACTAAGAATATAAACATACCTATGATCTTGTATCTTATTTGGTGTATGTGATCACATACCTACATACCTTCCTTAACTTAAACAACATGATAATAGCGTCTTCATCAACCTTTACCTCTGTCTCACAGGACTAGTTTTGGATTAGTCACAAACCCTAACTTTCACTAAGCATAAATTTGTACCTGTAATTAATAAAGGTATGAAACTTGTAAAAAATATTATCCAATGTCTTCTATGCAATTCCTCCAAGTTTCACTGCTTGGAACATCCCATAAATGGAGTTATAGAAAAAATGGTAGACCTTGCGCAATTTTGTCTTATTCTAGAGAGATAACGTGCAGATCATGGCACGCATGGAATATTTCATATCTGGATCTAAAAATTGCACACAAAATACTACAGAATGTAATATATCCAATTATTTTAGTCTCGTGGAATTTGAATCTTCTATGAATAAATTATGGTTGTTTTACCCAGAAAACATGTTTAAAACTAGTTTCGGGATTAGTTAAAATCCCTATCTTCCACAGAGTGTATCTCCCAAAATACAATGACTCAGAAGCTGAAATTTCTACCACATCTACCTTGATATGTTTTCGAAACATCCTTTGATTTTTATTATCTTAATAATTCTAGAAAAAAAATTATTTTTAAAATGGTTAGATGACCTATAAATAACATACCTTAGAACACATCATTAAAAAACTTCATCCTCCCTTGGATTTTTGGCCTTCTTTACTTCACCTTCCCTCTGAAAGTCGCCTCAAATATCCTTGGTTAACTCAATCACTTATAGATATTCAATATGCTCAATAGGTTCTAATGGGAGTCTCTTGATATCTTATTTATACTTCCCAAGTAACTTCCTTTAGGGACAACATGTAACTGTTTTACCCCTTCTCCTCAATATAGGGCTAACCCACTTTATTGTTGCAACTAAATTTTCCTTAATTAGTCAAATCATAAATACTTTGTTGCAACTGATTTATCCTTAATTATCATCTTGTTGAAACCACATTACCCATAATTAATTAATTTCTTGTTGCAACCACTTTGACTATATATTTTTTTTATAACTGCTTTACCCATAATTAATTTCTTGTTATAACCACTTCTACTAGAAAACATATTGATGACTTTCTAGAAGCTTCTAGAATAATTGACTTCGTGTTGACCTTCTAGGGGCTTCTAGAATATTATTGAGGGTCCTCCAACTTCACAAGACCATATCTCACTAACCGTGAGGAACCACGTGACATACCACATATCACCTGAAATGGAATGACATGTACTATCCATCTATGATAGTCTTGCCTGGATATTCACTTATATTCATGCATTTATTCCTTAATTATTTTCAGGTTCCTTAACCACACTTCTGGGGCTACCGAAATTTTGTACCGGACTTGCTTCAAGGGTTGACAAAAATCTACAATATCAATCTCTAGGGATTTACATCAATGAAAACCAATTGTCTAACATCGATGATGTTCATGGGATTCACGGTTTATAGATAGGTTCTCTTATTGTTCTCATTTTCCATATTTCTCATGTTTACATAGCTCAGAGATGTCAACCGTTCTTATCATCAATGGATATTGGATCCCATAAATGGATCTTGGATCCCACCTCTTCCAGATTGATCATGTCGAAGGTGGGTATTCGAGATGATAAGTTTGTGGAAGTTTCACAACCTTCCAAGTTTTGCAAGTTTCACATGTATGCTCCTTTCCAGATTTATCACGCTTGCACAACTAAGAGATGTTTGTCATGCATATCATAAATGGATGGCATATCCCACATCTTCCAAATTGATCATGTCAGGGGAGATTGTTAGAGATGATAATTTTTATGGGGTCACAAAAATCATAAGATCTCCCTCGCTAGGGAAACCTTGATGGCTAGAAAATTGAACCAGACTCTCCTCATGCCCAACCTCAACACCTTGCTCTTATACAAAGATACCTCCTCTAAATTCAAGATAATGAGTACACATATGTAATAATTATTTGGAAACCCATTGGAGTCTGGCGAGATCATTGGATGTACTTTGTATCTTATTTAATATGCATTAATTATTTATAACTCTGCACCTGGCAGTCACCATTTTCGCTCCATAGATCCATTAAGAGCCATTTATTTTGGAAAAATAACTTCAGAAGAATTATTAATTCCCTAAATATACAAGGTGGGACTACATTCCAATCCAAATAACCTAAAAAACTATCAGAGCAAAAGATAGAAATCCATGCACAGGAGAGATCTATCTCCCTCACTTGACAGAGGATGGGAGATGAAGATCTACTCTCTTATCACTTGAAATGAATGCCCTGAGTCCTGATTTTCCAATATCTAAGAGACATGTTGGGTTACCTAAAGGTACTCTCAATGTGAGTTTCTCAAATGTTACAACATGCGGCAGAGAGTTATGGAGCGGAATATATTGAAAAAAAATCCCAATAATTTCTTAATCCTATTACTTTAATCACCCAAACGTGGAAACGAGGTTTTATATACATACTAATACCTACTAGTCACCCAAACGTGGCAATCACAGTATTAGCCGAACATTCTTAATCATATTGCGTAAATGTTAAATAGTAAACAAGTTAAGTAATGATAAACATATGAATTCATAAATGTGAGGAAGTTAATGTTTAAAATATCATATATTGATTTAGAGGAGATGAAGAGAATATTCCATCTATGTTTAATTCTGAGCCATAATATTAAGATGTCTAATCAAAAGATTGATCAGTCAACTGATTGTCAATAGGGGGATACATATTGGCATAATAAATGTTACACGGGCATTTAAAGACAAAAATTTCCATTTGAGTGGTACACTGTCTACGGTTTGAGAATCTCAAAGAAACAACTAAAAGCTTTGGTTTGGGCCATGTATCTTGATTTCTTTCTATGTATTTATCATTTATACATGGATTTGGATTTTTGGGTTCATAATATGGTTTTGAGTGTTCATTTGGTGAGTGTTTGTGTGAGGGCGCAAGGGATTTTATTTGCTTCTCTACAACCAACATTGCTTATTTCATCATGATATAGTTGTGAGCATATATATAATCTAGTATGCATATATCTTGATGGTTGAAGAGTTGTAGCATGTGTGCATGTAGAATCACACTAGATTGATTATGATAACTGTCAATTTTCCGTCATATTTTGTTCCTCTCATATACAGTTGAATTCAACGATTCAAGAATTATATGATACATTTTTTTTTATCAATTCAACTATGTAACCCATTCTAGATGTACCTTCAGGTCGTTGGAAGAAACAAAAAGGATTGCCTTTCGCCTGTGCATGTAAAACATCAATTACCAAAACATTTCCTCTATGGATGGATTGGTATATAGCCTTACAGTTTGGAATCTAATAGAGAAGCAGCCTAAGAGTTGGTGTGGGTTGTGTAATTTAATTTCCCTCTATGTATTTGTCATCCTTGAATTAGATCGTGTCGTAAGCCAACCATTAAGTTGTTTAAAAGAAAAAATTTAAAATTTCTTTGCTCATGTAAAATAGTAAAATCAAAGTGAGATTTTATTGAAATGATAATTAAATGGAAATTGTATTCATAACTATAGTCACAAAAACATAAGTGAAGGGACATCGTATATATTATTGGTATTTTGTTGTCACACAAACCAAAGGTTAATAAATTCATATTTTACAGTTGAATTTGATTTAAGTGCATTATTATTCCCTTCCTTTAGAATAGGGATTATAGTAATGGGTTCACCAGTTTTTGCATTAGTTCCACACAAATTCCAACACATTTTAAATCAAATTTTTAGCAAACATTGACAATTTTTGCAAGACCATTTCATTTCTACCCAAAGTTCGCACTTCGAGGTCTTGTTTTCATTTCAAAATTTATTCAAAGATCAGGTTTGAGATCTTATTTGGCCTCATATCGAGACAGACTTAGATAACTTAGGACCTAAGTATTGATGCAGATTTAGGATAACTTAGGATAAGTTTCACATAATTCCATAATTTAGAGAATTTCAGATTATGGGGATTAATGCTAGACTTGATGCCTAGCATTAATTCCTGAGATTAAAATGTCTAAGTTTTCTCCAATGTTTATTGATTTCTCTAACGCATTATGTATTCTTACATGCATTGCTCCAATGTTTATTGATTTCTCTAACACATTATGTATTCTTACATGCACTGCTCACCAAGGGCACTAGCCAATCTCAAACACCATGCTCCATGACACTTGTCTCCTCGTCCTTCCTATCTACATCATAGAAGAAATGCAATAGTTTAAGACACGAGGCATGCAAAATATAGAATGCTAATGTATGGAATAGAAGGGAGGTAGGTAGGTAACCTTACCTGAGATGAGTGAAATAACACTAAACATGAACAAAGAAATACAAGTACACCAAATTTAACAACAACACACCAGAATAGAGATATCAGAATAGAGACAACAAGCAGTGATTCAATATTTATGGAAAGATATACATTTGTTGGTCGACATTTCTTTAACAAGCTTATTGTATTAGCTAATATTGGAGCAACATAATACAAGAATTGAACCAACCAATAGTGGAAAGAAAAATGAGAGTACCTGATTTGAATGGAAGAATTGAGATCCTCTTACAAGATATATTGAAGGAAGGATGGTGGTGAAATATTCCATGCTATTTCTTCTCTCAGAATGTTTGCATTAAAATTTGTGCCTCTCGCCTCAAGGATCGATTTACTAATCTACACTAATTTACTCGACACGGTTATGGAAACAGTCATGATTCATTTATTGTTCATCCATCGAATACTGTCATGAAGTTCACCCTTCTTTACTTTTGAGTCCTATCATGATCATGCACTTGGTACACCTTTCCCAAAGTTTTTGTCGAGTTCCTTCAACACAAGCCAGTTGGGTGCGAAATAGCTATCTCTACACCAAGGACTTTCTTTATTTCACTAAGGTCAGATGTGTGGATACCTAGAACCCAAGCTACTGAAGCAGAAGAGGAATATGACGCAATTATGGATGGCCAATGCTTAGTATCTCTCTTTATTGAGGACTCCCATAGTCTCCTCGATCACACTTTATTGTTCAAGAACAACAGCCATATTGGGGATATTTGGTATGTTTTTGGCTTCTACAACTTGGTTTGTGAAAGGATAAATTGGTCATTCTAAGAGCCAGTTTCGATCATAGAAATACACATATGCATATAGGTATGATGCACGCATATCTCAATGGCTTGTAAAGATGAGAATTAATCACTCATATTCAGTCGATATTTAGAGAAATAAATGTGCATTTGTATCATTATACGTTGCATTCTTCATGTCTCGATGTTATCCATGATGCACCTACCTATCATGTCTCGAGTGATAGAAATTGTAGTTAAGAGACTTGCAAAATGTTGAATCATCAATTTACCCAACGAAACGTTTTTTTATTAGCCACAACATTTATTCATTTGTGAATATAGTAGGATCGAGAGCCATATCCATCTACCATTTCTTAGCCACCAATTGTTTGAGTTGAAATTTGAGCTGATTCACTTTACCTAGTTCCATAATTCGTTTACTTATTAGCGAAGGTGTACGTAATTTATAGGTATGCAGGCATGGTGAGCACTCTCAAATTATTTGTTGATGGTTGGACTTGGGATGATACATATTTTGGCTCAAGAAACTCAAAGAGCCTTCTGAATATTTATGTGACTTTGAAAGTGCCTCACTGGGTATTTCATCAAATCATTTATAGCAAGTAGACACCGAGCTCTCCTTAGCTGACTAGAAGAATGGATTTCTAGGCCCAGGGTGCGAAGTAGTTATTAGCTACAAAAAAAGAATAACATCGGGATACTATGGACCCACATCAATGAAGGATAGAAGAAATGAAATAGAGCTACATTTGCAATGCATGTTGACTAATTTTTGGAAATGATGATATTTCCACGAGTGTCTTTGTACAATCGACTTCTTCTTGGCATGAGATAACACATTCGAGCAACAATCCTCCATCTTGATGTAGCTAGTCGCATCTTCCTATAGAATCAAACTATGTTCATCGTTCTCATCAAAGTTGGAAGCTCACTCTAGGTTGTGCATGGACATCAATTGTCAATCTATCTTTGGTTGAAGCCATCTACATGGATGTTAATATGTCCTTTGTTGAAGTTGTCCATCTATCCTGCAAGTGTCCAAGAAAATGTATGCTTTAAACACATTGTTTCATGTCCTCCCTTGCACCATCTAGGTGTTTCCATTCTCCACAACGATGAATGACAATGGTAGTGCAACATAGAACTTTGGGAAAGTTACCTACACATTTTACTTGTTCAATTGGACTTATTAAACAAATTTATGATCCATTCTTTATGGAATATGCATCAACAAATGTTTACTAGTTAGGTTGTCATTTATAGTGTTGACATGATAATGCCCACTCCTCAGCAATGAAGATTTTTTTTTTTTGTGAAAATTTATTGTTATTATTAGATATTGAAAAGTTCTTAGGTTATTGTCCTCAAATATTCCACGAGAATGCAAGAAGTAGCTCAATATTACTCGAGCCACGATCATTAAACACACATTAATATTATTTTTAGTATATTTTAATGTATTTGATGTTAATAAAAAATTGGTTATTTATATTTATCATATTTTAATTTTTATTATTTATTATTTTTGTTTATTAAAAAATTTTGTTTATTTAAATTTTTTATATATGAGTAACAATAATCTTTTCGATATCTTTGTCCAATTTTAAAAGATTAGAAACATCATTTAATTTAATTTATCCACAAATCTTTATAAAAAATGTTTAGGTGTTCATAGACAGAACCATTATATAACTCATATATTTTTAGATGATTTGGATTTTTCTTTTTCACTTTTATATAAATTTTTATTTTAATTTTCTTTATTGAATTTTTTTTTTTAATAAAAATATCTTTATTTTAATTTTTTTGGAGATCATAAACAAGGCCGTAAGAGGGCGACCATTCTTCATCGAGTTGTACTCTCTCACAAAACTCTGCGCAATCTAAACCACACAATGATACTCGGTTAGAGGCATATAGATCAAGTATTATTCACATACAATCAATATGGTTTCTAATTGTCGAAGGTCAAAATTTAGAAAGTGACATGCATTGTGGCATATTATATTGTTTAAATAAATGTTTATGTATGTTTAGTACTATATTGCTTCATCACAATATAATATGTTATGAAATTTATATATTATATTATTAAAATAAATGCTTATCATAATTATAAATGTATAATTTCAATATAATATGAATTATTTAAAATATCTATATTACATTGTATTGTATGTGTAAACTCATAATATTAAGAATAATATATATTATTATGTTAAGTGTAATTATTATATTACAAATAAATTTAAGTCATTGTTCAAGAAGTATAGGTTAAATCATTTTATTTATATATAAATGTAGAAGGGAAAAAAAGAAACTAAATATTTTCTAATGTAAAAAGATTATATATATATATATATATATATATATATATATATAATTGTATTGTAAAATATGTATGCAAATTACACAACTTTATGCATAATTGTGAAGATTGTTTGAAAAGGTTTAATTATGTAATATGTTGTGTTTATAGTGCATTTGGTGCAATTACTTGTCATTTTTAATGTTCATAAGAAGGTGAAAAAAAAACATGTTCAAGTGATAGATCTACAACTATCATTTATTGAGGATTCACATACACTTATTAAGAAGGTCTAAGAGACACGAGGGAGTGACCTCAAGAAACTCAATCCTTTTAGCACTTTTCCTGCACTAATCTACCATTGAGACAATATTTTCAAATGCAACTAGATACATCTCTTGTAATAAGTGCCCAAACCTTTATGAGAAATCCATTGGAAATCCATAAAACTTCACTTTATAAAATAGAAACTATAAAAATTGATGAAGAAAAATAGCAAAGCATATTTTTATGCCTAATTAGTAAATCCTCAAATTTATAATAAACTATAAATGCATACCATAGGCAAATAAATGTCTTGATCATGAAGCTTATACATCTCCACACTTCTTCCTTTCCACACATTTTCATAATGTATTTGATAGCTATGCAATCTGTTAGTCTCTAATTTTGTCTTGGTTTAGTGAGAAACCCTTGTCCTAAACCCTCCTTACCCATTCCTCATTTTCCGATTTCAGCTGTTTTCTATTTTTAGATTTTGGATGTTTCATGGTTTGCATTATAAGCTTTGATGATTTATTTAAGTTTGATTTTGAAAAAACATTGTTTAAATTTGAAGTGTCTCCTTTTATGCCGTTGGAATTTTAAAACTTCAAGTTGTCAAACGCGCTACGGGAATAAGCCTATTCCCGTAGCGCCAAATAATCATGCCATAACTTGCGCCTGCCATCCCGATTTAGTTATGATGACACGATTCATGAATTAAGAGTTCGTGTGCTCCCACGAAATTTTGGCAATCATTTCCAAATCCAACAGTTTCAGAATATAATTGCTATGCACGTGCCCATGGTTCATTTCAAAATCACTTGTTGTTTGATGATTGTTATATGTGACCAGTTCGAGTTGGTTTAATTCAGCCTTGTAGTGAGAAATGCAGGTATCCATTCAAAGCAACAGAATATATTAACAATTGCAGGTAGTGAATTTGAAATCCAAGGACGACGGTTGCAGAATTGAGTTAATGGCGCCAAAGAGGAGCGGACAAGTTGCCAGAATCGAACCAGAAGGTGCCGAACTTCTTGAAGCCTATCCTCAGATGGCCCAAAGATTTAGAGACGTTGGGTGGTTTGAGTTCCTCACTACATTTCAATGTTATGATGAGCAGGTTTCCATGGAATTTGCTTTGAACTTCGATGGTCACGAGGTTGAAATCGACAAGATGTTGATGCTGGTGACAGAGCAGACTATATCCAAGGCTTGCAGGCTCATGGTTGGAGGGGAAACATGGTTGAAGAAGGAGCATGTGGTTACTGAATTTGTAAATCAATTCCTCCTTCCAGATAAGCAAAATCCAAATTGGAGAAGGGGAATTCCTCGCAGCTGGGTTCGACCCGAATGGCACACTGCTCTGGTGGTGATTCACAGATACATCACCTGCGAAGGGAGATTTTCGTTGGTCTACATCTACCATATCATAATACTGATGCATCTAAACGGTGACTACCCCTTAAATCTTCCTTATTTCCTGCTTAAAAGTTTGACAAAAATGTCCAAGAAAGTGCAGTCGATTTCCACTAATGCCAAAGGCAGTTTGTTCCATCAAGTCCTGATTAAAACCCTAGTCATGTCTGCCCTGAACGAATTACAGAATCCATGGAACTGGCTCACACAATCCTTAAAACCTATCACCCAATCCAATAAGAAGAAAAGGGGCAGAGGAAGGAAAACTGTTAAACAGAGTCGAGATATTTCTGATGAAAACCCTGTGAAAGGTGAATCTTTTGATATCAAGGTAACTAAGAAGAGTAGAAGTAAGAGACCTATATGGGAGCCTGAAATTGAAATGATTCCTAAAGAAGATGTTAAAGGAGAGACATAGTCAGATAATTATCTCGTTGCTCAAACTACAGTCAAGTCTGAAATTCCATCGACCATCAAAAGGAACGTTGCAATCAAAGGTAAAAAGGATAAAGGTGTGTGTGTATCACAGAAGCCTCAGAGAAATTCAACCAGGGATACTAATAAGTATAGGATGAACTCAAAGGCAATGTTCAATCCGACAATCAAAGAAGAAAACACCATAATAATAGAAGATGATTCTGAGGATGTTGAAACAAGCACCGGGAAAAGAGCAAAAAAGACCCCATTTCCCAAGAAATCTAGCAGCAAAGGAAAGAGAATACTTACACCACCTACATGCCCTGTAACAAGAGATTCAACTAGATTAGCTAAGGCTAAAGAGATGGCTAAAGGAATCAGTGAATTCTCTGAAGAAAAACAGGATTGCTTGGAAGACTCAGATTACTTACCATATGTACCTGGAGTTGTAGATTCATCAAGTTCTGAAGAAGAACATAGCTCAGAATTAATCTCAAAATACCAGGTTAAAGCCAAGGAACCTAGTGTTACCTTAAATCGGAATGAAACTGCACCCTCTGAAGATTGTTCAAGATTCAGGGTCGAGATAAGAACTGATAAGGAAAAGATTAAGGAATTTCAGAAAACCATAAAACAATTAAAGAAGGAAAATATGCAGATAGAACAGTGGAATTCTCGCCAGCAAGAAAGGATTCAAAGTCTTAAAAAGAAGAAGAAGGAGCAAAGGGAATTGCTTAAGGAACTCAGGGAAATCAATTTTATACTTTACTCGCACAATGTTGTGTTAACCACGAAGCTCAAGCAAAAAAATGCCAAAGCCACTGCTGTGATTTTATCCTAAAGGTAACATGAAGATTGGTTACAATTTTGTTTAAAGGTTCTCCAGGAGATATGGCAACAAATTATTCGTTTTGATCAGGGAGATGTTAAGACTTCGATCTTCTTTACAGAGTCAAACAAAATCCCTATTTTTTAGAGTTAAATGTAATGCTGGCAATGTTTTTTATATCAAGTTGTTGAGTTGTGGACTATTTTGGAGTAGAAGCTCATTTTGAGTGAATTAATTTAGGAGTTGGATACTTTTTTATTCTAGTCATTTAAAGTTGTTCTAGATAATAGGATCTGGAAGTTTTATAGATAGTTTAAATAGACATAAGACAGACCATATGAGGGTCGAAAATCTGGAGATCTAGAGAAAAATTTTGTGGGGATTATTGTAAAAGGCATGTATGTTCAATTGACACTTAATAGCAAAGGCATATGGATGGTTAGACCTTCTTTTTTCTACCCTGTTATTTAATTTTTCATGCTTGAATTTATTATTCAAATTGCAATGCTTTTGGTTCTTGAATGTTAATTTATACAGTGAAGATTTTGCTGTAGAGATAATTTTTCAAGTAATGATTTCAAGATGATACCCATGTTTCTTTATAATATATTGAAACTAAACTTTGTGAAATTGACAAATTGAAGATTTCACTTTCCTTTTTCTTGAATTGGTTTACTCCATCTATGTACCTACCTATTATTCATCCAATGGGATATGCAATGTTTTAATCTTGATTTTCATGCCATGTTGTAAACTTGACCCAGTTTTCAACCATTATACCAAAACCAAATCATAAAACACTCAAAAAGACTTTGCAATAAAATCAATGATGCCCTAGCTTGCCCTTACCAGTCGAGTGCAACTTTAGGGACTAACACAATCAAACATGACCAAGGTTTTTCCAAATCCAAAAATTATAATTTAGAATTAAGTAAACAATTGCACTATTTTATAATCTTCCTCGATTAGAAATTAAGGTTTCAACAAATAGTTTAAAAATAATACACAGTGCTCAATGTTGGTTCCTAGGAATGGATCCTTCCCAACCATGAAATAAAACTTCTTCAATATCAAACATGATTTCATTGTAGGGGAGGTGTCAAAAAACAAACCCTGAATTAAATATTTTTGGCAATCCTCCAAATTTTGACCTCCCAGAGTTGGCACCACCCCATCAAAGAAACTTAACACATGTTCAATATGTAATGGTTGACCTACCCTTGGACAATCCTAAGTGGGTCACTACACCATCATAATGATAGAGTCTATATGAAGCCTCTTCATATATTTCCCCTGGATACAATAGGTAAGAAAATTATAAAAGGAAAGTTCAATGTTCTTGTTACATCAAATCCACACTCATGGCATCAACAAATATGAATATATTCTTAAAAATATTAGAAGCATGTGAAATTTTCATAGTTTCCACATCGTTTTTCAAAATTTTCATCACACTAGTGTCATGTTCATTGACGAGGTAGCTAAAAATATCACAAATCCTGCAAACCCTTCACATCACAGTGGATTTTTACTATTATATACGCCTAGAGTTGATTTGGATGGAGCCCTCATTATTTATATTAGTCATATAGGCTACGATTCCATCTCAACTTTGGGTGAGGAAATAAAATATTTTCATAAGAACCTTCCCATTGGACTCTGGTTCTATCATTGTTTACCTAATCTACTACCTTGTGTACTTTGTAACACTCTGCTTCCCTATGCCCCATGTTCAAGTGGGCACCAAATTATACATTTCTCCTTGTTTAATGAAATTTGAGATTCCATTCCACTAGGATCATCAAACTTTGGTGCTATTGTCTTCTAATGATATCGGCTCGTTAAAATGTATGGGTAAAAATGTATGTTGTGTTGTTAGAAATTCATATATTAGTGCAAATTACTAGTGATATGTTAGTTGCTTCACTAAGAAAGTTGAAATTGTTACATCAATGGAGATTTTGCAAGAGAAGATAATGATGTGGGTTGGTTCCTATTTTTATTAGCATTGTAGCCTAGAGGAACTCTTGGATAAGTGCACACATTCTCTAATAAACAAATGTAGTAGATGTATTATCTTTCATTTCAGTATCATTATCTAGGTGCTCTTTCACTCTACAATTTTGTTATCTTTCATGTCACCTACAAAGATGGAAATTGTTATGCTTATTTTGATAGCATAACCCTACTAGACATGTGCCCTCTCCTTCAACCAAACAATATAGAGACTAGATTGACAAGTAAAACATTTCAAAGTTATGAAATTAAACATTCACTAAAAGAGTATTAGTCATTAGTGCTAGTTCGCTTAGACTTAGTTAAATATGTATTTAATGTTTTTGATTTCATATTCATCAAGCCCCACTCATCGAGTTTTAGTTAGAATGGATAGTATATTTTTAGATTGATAGTATTCTCTAGTCTACTATCACCTTCAAGACATGTTCATGGAAACCATTAATGCCATAGTGCCCAACAAGATCTCCTCAACACATAATCAAATTCAATCTTCCCTTTTTTGGATTGTTTTGAGCTCCCTTTATTTTGTCCTTCAGAGACACCATCCTCAATTTATTATGGAGTTCCAAAACCCTCCCATATCATAAAGTACATATCTAGTCTCATTAGGTCCTATTTTTTCAAATGTAGGCATAGTTTGCAAATATTTCAATGTCAACCCCTTTCATTGGTCACTAGGAAGGCTCGAGGTAAGTCATATGTCACATGGAATGTAGAAGGGGTTTTTATGACTTAAAATCTAGTGGAAGTACGTTGTAGTGCTCATAAAAATATTTCCAACATGTCCTCATTTTCCTAATTTCCAGTTTGTATGCCCAATATAGGAAGTGCACAAGTTGCACGTCTCTTGGGGGGGGGGATTGTGACTTCACTTATTAGATTTTGTTCTGAATTAGATCCTGAGAAATCATAACCTCTGGAGCATGATAATGTCTAGTTTCTACACTTGTTCAATATTCTTTTAAACTTTTGATTTGAAAATGAGAAAGGCACCAATCAAATTTTTCAAGCACTTATCAAACTAACCATCAAAATTGAATCTCTTTTTTATATATATATATTATACAAATGTGAATCTAAATCATCGAAATATAAAGATTCAATATCATGCATAAAATAATGTAGTACAATATTTTTGTTCTTTGGCAAACCATTGTAACTAGATGTAATTAGATTGGATTATTTCTTAAAGTCATAGGGGAGACATGGTTAGCATTGTTATTATTTCGTTTGAGTCTGTCCTTGGGTGCAACAATACATTTTCATTGAGAAGCAAGAAGTAATGGTACTTTTTGGTGTGGGCTTTGTTGTGATCCATGCAACAAGTTGAGAAGATCCTTCCTACCTTGGTTGGGAAAGGGATCCACTCTATTATCCTCTAAAGGTGTTCATGCACTTTTTATGTCTTTAGAGAGGGACTACAATATCAATTCCAACATATTTAAAACTAATATATCAAATATACCTATTATAATATTCTAATATATGTATATAGATAATTTGACTATGTTTAATATTGTTTTCTTTAACACACTTTCATGATGCACAGCCAATAGAAGAAAATAGAAAATCTTCTTTTTTTAAAATGTAGTCTTACCATTAAGAAGTGCATGATTGACGTTTTTCATGTTTCTCACTCCCCTAACTTGATTTTAATGGTTTACACCCATTAAATATAGAGGAGGATTATAGTGTGTTTTTTTTATTGTTGGAATCATGCAACCTTACCTAAGTTGTCTACTATCCCCTTTTTAGGTTCATTGTAGTACTTGATGGCTCGATACAAGTGTGCCTAGGGTTTTTTGAGATATCAATTACATTTGTAGCTCCAAGTAGGGATTTAGTATTGAATTGTTCAACATCTCTCCTATTAAACATGGGTGGATTTTGTTTCTAACTTCATGAAGGAAACTTGCGCTTCATAGAATTAAAGCCACATATGGATGCAATCATCTACATTTTCTTTTTTATTGACTCATGAATACCTAATTTTTTATCCTAAATAGATTTCAAATCCAAAACATGCTTCACTAGAGACTAATCACATCGTTGTATCAATGAAATAGTATCTTATGTCTTAGGTTTAATATTTCATAGCAAAAATAAGAGGATCTCAAAGAGTTTCAGGACTCCCACACTCATGGATATAGATGAGAAGTTGGTCCTTGTTTGGATTTTTTTGGGCTCCCGATGTTTTGGCCTTTCAGGAGACCATCCTTGGCTTATTTTTTAGTTCCAAAACCATTTCATACCATCAAATTACATGTCTATGTTGATCAAGTTAGATTTTTTGTATGTGAGCACAGTTTGCAAAAAAATTAACATTGACCATTTTCACTGATTATTAGGTAGGATCCACGTGAACTAGGTATTTAAAAAAATATTCAAATAATTATGTTGTCTTTTCATAAAATCCAATCCATGTATTTCTTGTAACAATATTTCCATCAAGCCCTCATTTTCTCGATTCCATTTTTGTATGCCCAATATATGAAGTGCATAAGTTGCACATCTCCCAGGGGTCAAAATTTCATAGTATGGACTCCATTGTACAAATTCTATTATAAATCAAACCCAAATAAAAAATTGGCCTAGTAAGGATGAATGGTTGTTTTATACCTTTCTAATGGCATATCTCATTATTGGTTTTGACCCCTAGTTGTTGAGAAAAAACTTTCACAAGATCAAGACTAGTTTCAAGGTAGCATTTTGGTGGCAAACTTTCATAGTGTAAAACGTGTTATTGTTGAACTAGAATGTACAAATTTATATTTTTCATACTATATCTTAGCTCAATGCATTTCTTGTGACATATCATTTTCCCTATTCTAATATCATATGACTCACTTACAATTGTCACACGTGAACTTGTTTCAAGGGTGTGGTCCAGGAAACTTACCTAGAAAGGTTTCTAAGTATATGTGATCTGGATTTGATCATCATATTATTTTTCATTTTATGATCAATTATTTTAGAGTGAAACAAATTGGAGCAATCAACATGCAGGGTCATTTTATTGGTAGGTCCCAATTTGGAAAATTGGGGTTCGAACCTTCTGGAGCCATTTTGAGGAATTAAATGATGTTTTTTGGGGTTCTAGTGTCCATAACTTGAGCCCAGCCCCTTCACAGTGTTCTACACGTTGAGATATTTCCAACAGTGAATACCATGCATCAATCGAGGATCATATGCAAAATTTATGCCTCCTGCAATTTGACCTATCATGTTGACCACCATGGTACATGAAGATGCCATGTCATCCCCTATTACTCATGCATATGGGGTTATCCACGTGAGGACTTTCAAGAAGAATATAGAAGTTCTATAACCTTATCATAACTGAAGGTTGATGAAGTCAAAACCCTAATCCTAGATGGATATCAGGCTATGTTAAATACCAGGACGCTAGGAAGAGAAGGAGTTCCATTCTATATTATTGTATTTTATTCCATAGCAGAGAAGAAAAAATGGGAGTGGGAAATTAGAGAGAACAAAAGAGTCGGTTAATGTTTTGTAGTAGCCTAATAGGCCACAGGTATTAGGTAACTCCATAGAGAGTTCCTTCTCCTTCGTACTTGCATTATTTCCATACCAAAGAAAAGAGAGCAGAGCATCCTCACCTTCTAGTTGGGTTTTCTCCCGTAAGGGTTTCCCAGAGAAAATATTTGCGTTATTTTATGAATGGTGTGTGATTGTATTTCCATGTTCTCTGTTTTCTTCATTTTATCTATTTCATGCACAAGTAGAAAAATGAATAACTAAAGATTTTGGAAACTAAGGAATTTAACCTTCATAGTGTATATTTCAGTTTTATTTATTGGATTTGTTGTGACAAACTGCCAAGTGGAATATCCATGATAGTTTACAGATCATATTGGTATCAAAGTAGGATTTTTTTTAGGTATTTGTGGGAATTTGCAGGATATAGGAATCAATTTAAAGAGAATTCATAGAAACCCTATACATGCCATATGATTATGTTCATAACAACCCTGGAGATCCAGTAGAATAAATGTTTAAGAGGTTAGAAGCATAGGTCATTGATATCAACCACAATATGAACCTCGTCATGGAGGCTTTAGAAAACAAGCTCATATCGTTCAGAGATGATGGAGGTTCTAACTCAAAGATCATATAGGAGGGGAAATCGAAAGATTAAGAAGGCCCAAGAAAGGAGTCGTGAAAAGAACCTAAGAAAGAGTAGTCAAGTTCGAGTGTTGTTAACTCTTCACAATCCATATTAAATATGGAAGTGAAAGTGGACATAAATCTAAACCAAGGTGAGATCGATGCATTAAAATCAAATCATTGGTTGCAACAACTAGAAGTGTTTTTGAGAATTCACCTTATAGATGAAGAAAAAAATGTTTCATTTTCTATATTGAAGTTAGAGAACCATGCTTTAACCTGGTGGGAAATCCATACTGAAACACTTAAGCTGGAGGGTGATCCACCAATAACTAGGTGAGGGGAATTCAAAATAATCGTAAAGTCTCAATTCTACCCTATCGGGTATGTAGAATACCAATGGATTGGGTGGCACTACTTTAGGAAAAGGCAGGGGTAGATTCTATAGGAGTACACCACTGAGTTCCGAAAGATGGTCATCATGCTGGGTATCTCTCCCAAGAACCCAGATGTAATCCTCAAGTATATGGAGGGTTTACACAGTCATTTATAAAAAAGGCGATTATATTCAAGTCAATGACATTGGATGAAGTATGGGTACATGCACAGTACCTAGAAAACATAGGCCAACAGAAAGGGAAACCAAGCGGTTCCAAGAAGAAAGAGAACCAGGAAGCTTCTAAGGAAGGTAAGAATAAGTGGAAGGGGGAAAAGGATAATAAGACAACAACCACTATACATTAGTACAAGTATCCTAACAACCATTGCAATATTCATGGTCACATCGAGGAAAAATGTTGCAAACTACATCCAGAGTTGAACCTGAAGAACCACAAGAAGAAAGGAAAGAAAACAAACCTTCTAGCCATGTATTCGAGCAATCAAGTTGAAATTAGCTCTGATGTGGATAAAAATATTGTCTACACATCTATGAAGAAGGAGGTGAATCTAAGTATCCTTCATCACTAGGAAGAGAAGGAGATGACCAAGCTCTTCCACATCAATATTCAAATCAAGAAGACCAAGATAGATGCTTTTTTTTAACTCTGGTCAATGGATCTGATCAGAAATATTAGATTGTAGGTTCATGATCATCCTCGATCCTATCCATTGGGTTGGGTAAACAAGGATTCAGAGATCAAGGTAACAAAGCATTGTAATATTAAATTTGTTGTAAGTGTTAATTTAATAAATGAAGTAGAATTGGAGGTAGTATTGTTGAATGTATGTAAAGTAGTGTTTGGAAGCCCCTACATTTATATGAGGTATGTTATCTTCATGTGGAGAGCCAACTAGTACCGCCTCATCAAGGATGGGAAATCCTTCATCATCAACATGCATAAATGCAAAAAACTAAATTCATTGGTAAGTGCCAATCAAGCTAAGAAATTGATCATCTCTAGCAAGATTTATGTTTTACTTTTCTTAAGAGAAAATGTGTCTAATGATGATTCAATAAGGTTAAAGGCATCCTTGGAGGGGTTTAATAAAGAGAAAAAACATCAAATGGAGGAGTTTCTACAAGCATAAAGAGGATTGTTCTAGGAGCGTAAAGGGCTACCACCCAAGACGGGCGTGGAACACAAAATATAGATATTTCTAGACTACCCATTACTAAATATTGGGATATATAGACAGTTCGTTATGGAAGCAAAGAAATTAAAGAAGCATGTGCAGCAGTTGTTCGAGTAGGGTGTGATTCCACCAAGTACCTCACCTTGTGCATCACCCATCATAATTGTTCCCAAGAAGGATGGGACATGGAGAATGTGTATCGATTACAGAGCATTGAATAAGATTACACTGAAGAATCAATACCCTCTTCCCAATATCGATGATCTTTTGGACCAGATACAACATGTCAAGTACTTCACTAAGTTGAATTTGAAATCAAGATATCACCATATACGAATCAAATAAGAATATACCTACAAGACTTTCGTCAACAAAAGGTAAGGTTTGTATGAGTGATTGGTTATTCCTTTCAATTTATGCAGTGCATTGGCTACATTTATAATACTAATGAATGATGTTTTATGCCCTTATATAGATTTATTTTTTATTGTCTATTTGGATTATATATTGGTTTATAGTGATACATGGAAGAAGAACATATCACATCTTATGCAAGTTTTAGAGACTTTGAAGAAGCACCAACTACTAGCCAATCTCAAGAAATGTGAGTTTTCTCATCAATATTTGGTTTATATCAGGTATGTGATCATTGGAGGTGAGATCAATATAGATCCCGCCAAGATGGAGGCCATCATGAAATGGTGAGTTCCTACAAATTGCACAGAAGTTAGAAGCTTTGTTGGGGAAGCACAGTACTTGTGAAAGTTCATATCTTTCTTTTCAGCAGTAGTTGCACCACTCCATGTAATAACAGTGGGAAGTAAGAGTTTCCAGTGGGGATAAAATCAACATAAGGCCTTTGATGAGATAAAAATAAAGATCATGCAAGCACCAGTGCTCATGCTACCAAAGTTGTAGAAGCCCTTCGAAGTGGAGACAGATGCATGCCATGGGAGAAATATTGAGTAAGGAAGGCCTATCTTCTATCATTATGAATTATTTCATGGGGCAGTACTCAACTACCCTACCTATGACAAGGAGATTTATTCCTTGGTAAAATTTGTCAAAAAGTGGAAGAACTATTTGATGGGAAAGGAGAAAATCATCCACACAAATCACCAATCACTCTAGTATTTGTAGGCCTAGAGTAAGTTACAACAAACCAGACACTATAAATGGATGGATTTCTTACAACAGTTTTATTTGGTCATAAATTATAAGAAGGGTAGCTCAAACAAGTTGACATACATTCTTCCACAACCACCCACATCCAATATTACAACTTTGGGAACTCTCATGCACATGGATCCTTTTACCCATGATGCATACATAGATGCATACATAGAATATGGGGACTTCAAGGAGGTGTTTCAATAGCTACAAGGCCAAATTCATATAGAAGAAGGTGATAGTAAGGTTAACTATCATTTCCAAAATGGTCCACTTTACAAGCTCGACAAGTTTTGTATTCCTAAAGGTGAATGATTGTGGCTTATTAGAGAGGCTCATACCTCCAAGGTTGCAGAACATTTTAGTGTTGGGAAGATAGTTTCCAACTTATAGAGGTGTGTGTATCGGCCCATAATACAATAATATGTAGCATGGTATATTAAAGAATGTATAATTTGTTTTATTAACAAGCCCAGTAATAGGAAGTAAGTTATATACCATCCCTTATCGATACCCACTAGACCTTGGGAAAGAATTTCCATGGATTTTGTTGGTGGTTTACCAACCATGCAGAAGGTACATGACTATTTATCTATGGTAGTTGACAGGTTCAACAAAATGTCCATTCTCATGCCTTATAAAATACCATCAAGGGACAGGAATTACCAAACTTGGTCTTTGAACAGGTCTGGGTGCACATTTGGGATACCAAGGAGAATAATATCAGATAGGGACACCAAATTTCTTAGTGCCTTTTGGACTACATTGTGGGAGAAGATGGACACTAATATTAATAGGTATACAACATTCCATCAACAGACAGATGAGAAAATAGAAGTACTCAACAATAATTTGTTGTAGCTTTTGAGGGGTTACAATTAGAAGCATCCGAACACCTGGGATGAAAACATGATTTATATACAACACTATTATAAAAGAGTAGTCAACACTTATATCGGTAAGTCACCTTTTGAAACTTGCTTTGGGTATTTTCCACCTTCACCCTTAGATGGTGTGTATGGATAGCAAGGAGGAGTGAGGAAGGACCTTAGAGGAGATGCATTAAAAGAAGAAAACAATGTTGAGAATATTAAGAAAATCCATTTGCAAGTACATGAGATGTTGAAGAAGTCACAGGAAAAGTACAAGGCTAGGCATGACCAACACATAAGAGAGAGAACGTTTAGAGTGGGAGACAAAGTATGGTTATAGATCAATAAGGAAATACTACAGGGTCCAAGTAAGAATATAAAGGATTTGTGGTATGGTCCTTTTGAGGTATTGGAAAAGATGGGAAATAATACCTATAGACTTATTATACCCCCATACATGTGAATTTACGAAGTAGTGAATGTGGAGAATCTCAAATTTTATGAGCCTTCCATGTTGGATTAGGAGGAGGAGCAGGTCCTACCTTCCATAGAGGACTTAGCACTAGATGCTCAGGAAAAGTTAGCAAAGGATGCATATTTGCAGAAGAGGTCCAGAACTACAAGACATGGGAGCATGACCTTTGACATATTGGGTTGAAAGGACAACTTCCAGGAAAAACAAAGTGGTACTCTAGGGAGATGGTAGAGGAAAATTTTCCTCACCTCATTTAGTAAAGATTTTGTGGACCAAAATCCTCCCAAAATGGGGAGGTATGATCTGGATTGGATCATTATATTATTTTTCATCTATATCGATGCTTTCAAAGTGGAAAAAATTGGAGGAATTAACTTGCAGTGTCATTTTAGTGGCAGGTCCCATTTTGGAAAATTGGGGTCCATAACATTCTAGAGCCATTTTGAGGAATTAAATAATGTTTTTCAGGTTTTGGTGTCTGGAACTTGTTCCCACCTCATTGATGATGTCCTACACTTCACGACCTTTCAAATGTTGGTGTAGACCATGCATCAATCAAAGCTTGTATGCAAAATTTATTCCTCCTGCAAGTTGACTTATCATGTTGACCACCATGGTATGAGAAGATGCCACATCATCCCCCATTACTGATGCATATGGGGCTAGCCACATGAGTAATTTCAATAAGAATATGGAAGGTCCAAAACCTTATCACAATTGACTATTGAGGGAGTTAAAACCCTAACCCTAGATGGCTATCAGACTATGTTAAATGTTGGGCCGCTAGGAGGAGAAGGGGTTCCATTTTATGATATTGCATTTTGTTCCATAGTAGAGAATAACAATTGGGAGTGGGAAATTAGAGATAATAAAAGAGCGAGTTAATGTTTTGCATCATCCTAATAGGCCACATGTCTCAGGTAACTCCATAGAGATTTCCTTTTCCTTTATGATTGCATTATTTCCATACCAAAGAAAAGAGAGAAAATTAACCTCACCTTCTAGCTAGGTTTTCTCCCATAAGGATATCCTAGAAAAAATATTTGTGTTTTTTTATGGATGGTGTGTGATTGTGTTTCCATGTTCTCTGTTTTCCACATTTTATCTATTTCATGCATAAGTAGAAAAATTAGTAACTAAAGATTCCATAGTCTAAGGAATTTAACCTTCATAGTGTATATTTCAATTTTATTTATCAGATTTGTTGTGATGAACTGTCCAATGGCATATACATGATAGTTTACAGATCATATTGGTATCAGAGTAGTTTTTTTGGGGGTATTTTTGGGAAGTTGCAAGATCTAGGAATTGACTTAAAGAGAAGTTGCAAAAACTCTTACCATGGTAGACGCATTTGTTCATAACAACCCCCGAGATCGAGCAGAAGAGATATTTGAGAGGATAAAAGAATAGGTCTATGATATCAACTGCAATATGATATCTAGTAAGAAAGAACAGACCATTTGGAGATGATCAAGGTTCTAACTCAGAGATCAGATTGGAGGGGAAATCAAGAGATCAGGAAGACCCAGGAAAGGAGTCACGGAAAGAACCTGAGAAAGAGAAGTTGAGTCCAAGTGATGTTAACCCTTGACAGTCCCTATTCAATATGGAAGAAAAAGTGTACATAAATCCATACCAAGGTGATATCGATGCATTAAAATTGAATCATTGGTTGCAACAAATAGATGTTTATTTTAGCATTCACCTTATAGATGAAGAGAAAAATATTTCATTTTCTCGATTGAATTTAGAGGGTTGTGCTTTAATCTGGTGGGAAATCCATAGGGAAATACTTAATTTGGAGGGTGATATGCCAATAACTAGGTGGGAATAGGACTTCAAAACCCTTAACAAGACTCAATTCTACCCTATCGGGTATGTATAGGAACAATGGATCCGGTGGTGCTACTTCGGGCATAGGCAAGGGCAGAGTATATAAGAGTACACCACTAAGTTTAGAAATATGGCGATCATGTTGGGTATCACTCCAAAGAATCCATATGTACTCCTCAATTATATAGGGGGTTTACACAATCATATAGAGAAGCAAGTTATGCTCTTCAAGTAAAGGACAATGGATATGGCGTGTGTACATGAATAGTAACTGGAAACCATAAGCCAAAAGAAATGGAAACCAAGCGGTTCCAAGCAAAAATAGAACAAGAAATATTCCAAGGAGGGGAAGAAGAAGTGGAAGGGGAGAAAGGATAAGAAGACAGAATCCATTCCAAATCAATTCAAGGATCCTAGTAACCATTGCAACCATCTCAATATCGATGGTCACATCAAGGAAAACTGTTGGAAACTACATCTAGAGTTGAACTCGAAGAATGACAAGAAGGACAGAAAGAAAAAGAACCTTCTATCCATAGATACGAGAAATCAAGTTGAAAGTAGCTTTGATGTAGATCAAAATATTGTCTGCACATATGTGAAAAATGGGGTGAATTTGAGTATCCTTCATCACCGGGAAGAGAAGGAAATGACCAATCTCTTCTACATAAAGATTCAGGTCAAGAAGACCAAGACAGTTGCTCTATTTGACTCTAGTTCATAGGCTAATCTCATAGAAACATATTTGGTCAGTAAGCTTTGATTGGAGATTCATGATTATATTAGCCCCTATCCATTGGGTTGGGTAAACAAGGATGCAAAGATCAAGGTAACAAAGCAGTGCAATATTAAATTTGATGTAAGTGTTCATTTTATAGATGAAGTAGAATTGAATGTAGTACCACTAGACGTATGAAGAGTAGTGTTTGGAAGCCCCTCCACGTATACGAGGGGTGCTATATTTATGTGGAGATACAAACAATACTACCTCATCAAGGACGGGAAATCCTTCATCATCAACACGCACAACAGAAAATAAAAAAATTCACTGGTAAGTTCCAATCAAGCTAAGAAATTAATCAGTTCTAGCAAGAAATATTTTTTACCTTTCTTAAGAGAAAATCAATTTGATGATGAGTTAATAAGAGTAAAAACATACTTGGAGGGGTGTACTAAAGAGAAAAAATATCAGTTGGAGGAGGTTCTATATGAATACATAGGAGTGTTCTAGGAGCTAAAGGGATACCACCCAAGAGGGATGTGGAACATGAAATACAAATATTTCTAGACTCCCCATTGTTGAATATTGGGTTGTATAGACAGTTTGTTCTAGAAGAAAACGAAGTAAAGAAGCAATTGAAACAATTGATGGAGTAGGGTGTGATTTGACCAAGTACCTCACCTTGTTGTTCACCCATCATAATTGTGTCGAAGAAGGATGGGACTTGGAAAATGTGTATCGATTACAAAACATTGAACAAGATTACATTGAAGAATCAATACCCTCTTCCCAGGATCTATGATATATTGGACCAGTTGCAGCATGCAAAGTACTTCACTAATATGGATTTGAAATCAGGATGTCACCAGGTATGAGTCAAAGAAGAAGATACCTGGAAGACTAGCTTCAAGACAAGGCAAGGTTTGTATGAGTGGTTGGTTATTCCATCCAGTTTATGCAACACACCAACTACATTTATAAGACTAATGAATGACGTTTTACGCCCTTATCTAGATTCATTTATTATTTTCTATTTGAATGATATATTTTTTTATAGTGCTACCTGGGAGGATCACATATCACATTGTATGGAGGTGTTAAAGAGCCTGAAGAAGCACCAACTACTATAAAATATCAAGAAATGTGAGTTTTCTCATCATTCTTTGATGTATCTATGGTATGTGATCGGTGAAGGAAAGTTGAAGATAGATCCTGCCAAGATGGAGACCATCATGAAATGGTGAGTTCCTACAAATTGCACAGAAGTTAAGAATTTTTTTGGGGAAACAAAGTACTTATGAAAGCTCATAGCTTCGTTTTCAGCAGTAGTTGAACCACTCCACGCAATAACAAAGTTTCCAGTGTGGGAAGAATTAGTAGAATGCCTTTGATGAGATGAAAATAAATATCATTCAAGCACTAGTTCTCATGCTACAAAACTTGTAGAATCCCTTCGAAGTGGATACAAATGCAAGTGGGTATGCCATGGAAGTAGTCCTGATGTAGGGAGGAAGGCTTGTCTGCTATCAAAAAGTGGAAACACTATATGATGGGAAGTCAAACCATCATACACAAAGATCACCAGTATTTCCAGTATTTGCAGGCCCAGAGTAAGTTACAACAAACTAGGAACTACAAATGGATGTGGTTCTTACAACAATTTCATTTTCTCATAAGGTGTAATAAGGGTAGCACAAACAAGTTAGCAGATAGGAATTCAGGGCCACCCACATACAATATTGTAGCTTTGGGAACTTTGATGCACATGGATCCTTTTACCCATCATGCATATAGAGAGGCATATATATAAGATGAGGACTTCAAGGAGGTGTTTCAATAGCTATAGGGCCAAATTCATATAGAAGAAGGTGACAACAAGGATGAATATCATTTCCAAAATGGTATACTCTACAAGTTCAGCAAGCTCCTAAAGGTGAATTATTACAGCTTATTAGAGAGGCTCATACCTCCACGATTG
Organism: Picea sitchensis; assembly: GCA_010110895.2. Classification (NCBI taxonomy): domain Eukaryota; kingdom Viridiplantae; phylum Streptophyta; class Pinopsida; order Pinales; family Pinaceae; genus Picea; species Picea sitchensis. Next base: position 226,965 of record SNQJ01S0020213.1, read on the forward strand.
CAGGACACTTTGGTGTTGGGAAGAAAATTTACAACTTACATAGGTATGTTTACTGACCCAGATTGCAAGAAGATGTATACTTTGTTGTACCAGGAAGCCTAGTTACATGAAGCAATGTCTATATCATCCCTTACTGGTACCCACTAGACCTTGGGAAAGGATTGTTATAACCCTAATTTTCACCATACATGCTTACCTGGCATCAGGCCATCTCAAATCCCTCATTTGCCAAAGCACTATTGAACAACTCTTTAAAAACCCTCTTTTATAACGGCCCACGCGCCCTACTCCATTACTGCACGCGTGTACACGCTAGCTAACCTAAAACAACCCACGTGGACTGAAAAAAGCATAAAAAAAGGAAAGTTGCCGACGGAACAAACCGGTTTGGGTGAGTTAACTGAAACTCTCGGCCATGCATGGCCGAGGGTTCATCCAAATACCTAGCTTCTTCTAGCCTATAAAAGAAGGGCTAGGGGTCCCATTTGGAAAAGGAAAAAATAGAGTAAATAAACTCTGCCCAATTGCATATTCCTATTGTCCCAACCCTTTAGCCATCCTTGTGCAAGAAGAGATAAAAAGCAAAGAAATTGGAGGACATTGAGGAGGAGCCCAGGATTAGGATTCATGGAGAAGTGGTCGGTCTCGACATTGTAAGTTGATTCATTATAGTTAATAATAAAGAAATGATTTTCCTGTCCCACTATATGAGTTCTTCATAGTTCAGTAAAGATATGTTTGAATCTCTAACCCATTAGTCTATAGGTAAAATGCATGTGTAGTTTGTTTCTTGTTTTGTACGCAAGTCAATCTTGAGAGGATAGCTGCCAACAAGTGATCAAGCATGAAGGGGGATCGACATCGAACATATGGAACAAGGTATGTTGGTCTAAACCATGTATTTGCTGAAAAGGAATGGGGTTTAAGTCGGGGGAAGAAGGTAGAAAGTAGATTTCTTTTGGTCATATCTGCATGCATAAGATAACCCTATTTGCTAGTCCGTAAGGGGATTTCCCTCACAACATAATTGGCAACCATACTGGATTTCCATGGATTTCCATGGATTTTGTGGGTGGTTTACCAACCACGTGGAAGGGACATGAATATTTATTTGTGGTAGTTGACGGGTTCAACAAAATGTGCATTCTCGTTTGTTGTAACAATATCATCAAGGGATAGGAAGCAACAAACTTGTTCTTTCAATAGGTATGGGTGCACTTTGGGATACCAAGGAGCATCATCTCAGACAAGGATGTCAGATTGTTTATCTCTTTATGGACTACATTATGGGAGAAGATGGACACTAAACTCAATATGTCTACAACATTCCATCCACAGACAGATAAACAGATAGAAGTAGTCAAAAGGAATTTGATATAGATTTTGAGGGGTTATAATCAGAAGCATACAAAGACCTGGGATGAAAATACGATATATATACAACACTCTTATAACAGAGCAGTCCACTCTTCTACTGGTAATTCACCTTTTTAAACTTACTTTGGGTATTTTCCATATTCACCCTTAGATGTTGTAAATGGATAGCAAGAAGGAATGAAGGAGGACCTCACATGAGATGCATTAAAAGTAGAAAATTTTGTTGAGAAGATCAGGAAGATCCATTTTCACGTACAAGTGACACTGAAGAAGTCCCAGGAAAAGTACAAAGATAAACATGACCAGTACATTGTAGAGAGAACATTTAGAGTGGGAGACAGAGTATGGTTATAGTTGAATACGAAAAGGCTACATGGTCCCGGTAAGAAGATCAACACTCTATGGTATGGTCATTTTAAGGTATTGGAAAAGGTGGGAGATAACTCGCATAGACTCGGTCTACTCCCATACATGCACATTTACTAAGGAATGAATGTGGAGAATATCAAACTCTATGATCCTTCCATGTTGGATCAGGAGGAAGAGCGGGTCCTACCTTCCATAGAGGACTTAACACCATATGCTCAAGAAGAGTTTGCATAGGACACAGTTTTGCAAAACATGTCTAAAACTTTGAGAAATGGGAAACATGACCTTTGGAAGATTGGGTTGAAAGGGAAACTTTTAGACAAAGCAAAGTGGTACTCTAGGGAAAAATTAGAGGAAACATTTCCTCACCTCATTCAATAAAGCTTTCGAGGACAAAAATCCTCTATAAATGGTGAGGTATGATCCAGATTGAATCATTTTATTATTTTTCATCTATCTCGATGCTATTAGAGTGGAAAGTAATTACAGGAATCAGCTTGCAAGGTCATTTTAGTGGTATATCCCATTTTGGAAAATTGGGGTGTGGAACCTTACAGAGCCATTGTGAGGAATTAAACGACGTTTTTTTATGGTTTTGGTGTCTAAACCTTGTGACTCCCCCCTTGATAGTGTTATACACTTTAGGACCTTTCAAATAGTGTATACCATGCTTTAATCAGAGCTCATATGCAAATGTTATGTCTTCCGCAAGTTGACCTATCATGTTGACCACCATGGTACAAGAAGATGCCATGTCAACCCCCATTAATGATGCATATGGGGCTAGCCACGTGAGGAATTTCAAGAAGAATCTAGAAGGTGCAAAAACTTATCACAATTGAAGGTTGAGGAATTCAAAACATAGCCCTAGACAACTATTAGACTATGTTGAATATTGGGCCGCCAGGAGGAGAAGGGGTTCCATTCTATGTTATTGTATTATGTTCCATAGCAGAGTAGAAAAATTGGGAGTGGGAAATTAGAGAGAATAACATAGGAGGTTAATGTTATATGGCAGCCTAACAGGCCACGGGTCTCAGGTAACTCTATAGAGAGTGCCTTCTCTTTTGTACTTGCATTATTTCCATACCAGAGAAAAGAGAGTGGAGCAACCTCAACTTCTAGTTAGGTTTTATCCTATAAGGTTTTCCTAGAGTAAATCGTTGTGTTATTTTTTGGATGGTTTGTGATTATTTCCTCGTTCTATATTTTCTACATTTTATCTATTTCATGTATAAGAAGAAAAACTAGTAACTAAATATTTTGGAATCTAATAAATCTAACCTTCATACTGTAGATTTTAGTTTTATTTATGGGATTTTTTGTGATGAATTGTCCACTAGAATATCCATGGAATTTTATAGATCATTATGAATTAGTATTTGGCAACTAATATAACAAGAAAATCAAGAAGAATAAAAAAAAGGATTAAAGCCAAATCAATCAATGTATTCACATAATAGAGTACATTATGTAGTACATTCATAATAACTACCTTATAACGATTAATGGTACTTAATCAAGAATATCAGTACCATAACCCTAAAATATAAAAAATAAAAGTATACATAGGTTAAAAATTGTAACCTAAGGTATATATGAGGTGGTCATGGAATTTGGATTAAAAATATCCAAAAGGAATAATCCCCCTTTCCCTAATAATAAGTTCGTATAAGTGTACCATCTAGGGAAAAAAACTAGTGCAAAATCTAGTAACGTATACAAGACTTCAACCCAATATCATGGTCTGAAACCTTACAAGTCTCAATGAAGACCCACTAGAAAAAATCACCAAAAGTGGATGTTGAAAACCAAGTTTGGAAATCTCACTATGTAACAAATGAGCTAGATAACCTATGAGTGTTCATTGATGTGAACCCAAAACAATGATAGAGAAATATGATCAGAAATGAATTGGTTGTAAGTCCAACACATCCCAAATCCTAAACAATGCCTAAGAATCCAATGTGCTAAGAGAAAATTCAAAATAATCATTTATCTTATACTGGGTATGAAGACAATTCTTGTAAAATATAAAGGCTATCAAGTGAACAAATATGTTCAAAAAACTTCTCTTAGAATCTGACACAAAAAAAACTATTATTAATCCAAATAAGAGAAAAAGTGTCAATAAACATCTCAACCATGCATCATGTAAAACATCTATATGAAAACCTATGAATGATTCAAAAAGGAGTGAATCATAATCTTTCCAAAAAATATTAAGAAGTAAATCGGGTGAACTATTGGTATTGCCTCAAATCCTGAAACCTCAATTAAAAATGTAAAAAAACCATGTAAGTCACAAATCTACAATTATTAACTAAATTATCAAATTCCAAAATGGGAATCCATCCATCTAAACATCATCCAACCAATATCCTCAAATTCCTCAAATATCATCCATCAAAATATCATCCATGCTAATATTCTTAAAATCCTCTAAAATCATCCATCAAAATATCATCCATGCCATTATCCTCAAAATCACTGAGTAGACTTTGAAAATTGAAGTTTGACAATCATCATCGACATAGTCCCTCTTTTCAACTGACAAATTAAAAATCTTGGAACCTATAAATCAAAGACATCAATATACCCACTAAAAATGGAAAGGGGTAGTCATAATGTCTTTGAGTGGAGTCTGAAGACTCGATCTTCAACTCAAAATACTTTCTCAATTGGGCCTTTGTCATGCCCTCAATCATCAATTCCTTCACTAAGAACATTCATGTCCATCTATTGTAGAAACCACTCCAAATAAACATATTTGTATGTATGTATGAATTTGATAGTAAGACTACTCCAATAGATTGTCTTACAAATTCTAGTGCCAAGTACTTAACCATCCAAAATTTACCTATTTCCAATGAATTGTCTTTCACTTTTGAAACCTTCTTGAAAGTTGGTTTGTTTTCCCATAAATACTACATGGTTTAATATCAAAACAATGAAACTCCCTATGGACAATTCAATGATAGTGTTGGCACTATTTAGGGACTTCACCAAATTATTCGTCATCACCCAAATTATCATCATCAAATATATCATCATTAACATCTTTATCCTCAAGTTCCTTTTTCCTATCTTCAAGTCCATCATCAATTGTATATAGCTACAAACCATCATCAAGAAACCTTGCACTCACAAACTTAACAGGTTTGGAGTAATTAGGATTATGAAAGAAGTCATATTCATTCATTTTATATCCCAAGCCATATTTTTCTCTTTAATTGCAAATATTAAAATGTTTGAAAATTTTATATTTATTCGTAAAATTATCCCCATCCTCCTTAGTGTCTTCATTGAATTCATCTTTTGTCTTGTTAGTGTCTTCATGCATCTCATTTGTGTGATTTGTTGTTATATGTTTCTTGAAGTCTTCTTGTTCAATATCAACAATGTCTAATCCAAACAATGGATTATGATAACCAAGAAAAGGATCGAAACGTTGAAACATTTATTGATTCCAAAGAATTATTAACTCATCAATTAACAACGTGTTTTGATTTTGAAGTAGATCAATATTTTTGTGCATTACATCCATACATGCAACCATGTTACTTAGTCAACTTTTTCTGATCTGAATTGTTTCTCCTGGTGTAGTATTAATTAAATTTTGTAGAATACTAATGATCCAAGTGGATATCGGTGTCCACCCACCTTTTCCAACTCGCTCAAAACAGTTTTCTGGCAATTTTGGCAATTTACTATTTTTAGCAATTTTTAATTTACAGGGCCATTTTGAGGGCATACATGAAGGTTTTTCGGAATAGATATTCTCAATGATATCCAAAGGCTCTAATTTATCCCCCAAAATGAATCTCCTCGATGATACCTTTCCAACGGGATATCGTGCACCTAAAACGGAGATCGTATGAAAACTTTACAACCCCGGGAAGTTGATGTACTAACTTACCCAAACAAGGCCCACATGACTTTTGGCGCTTCATCTCCTAGGGTTAGGTTTTTGGATGTCTAGGGTTTTTGACATTCCTATTTATGGTAAAAAGGCCTTTAGAGCCTCATTATAATCATATTCTTGTGAATGAGCGCAACCGTCACATCTCTTCTCAGAGATAAGCCGCCACCATTCCAGCAAGCTTGTTTTTCGCTACATTTTACAGTTTTAGCTTATTTCCTTATTGAATAGAAAACCAGTTTTATTGTATCTCTCTTATTCTGTGTTAAGAATATTTTAATAATTTGTATTCATTTTGTTCTTCTCATAAAATATGGATCAGTGGTATCAGAGCAGTTTTCTCCTTGTTGTCTTAATGCATGTCCCCAGCGAGGTTAGGGTACAAAGAATTGGGTCTCGATCTTGTTTCTCTTGAGGAAAAAAGATCTCGCACGCCAAAGCGACCTCTCATGGCAGGAGAAAATAAATATGACGGGACAAGAGATCATTTCAAAATGTTGCTTGAGGAATCCCTCATGCAACAGAGGAATGAGATGATGGATAGTTTTGCGCAAATCCTTCGGCGACTACCAATAGGCAACGCATCTTCCTCGAGTGGAGGCATTGCCCCATTCAAGGTACAAATAAACTTTGATATTCCTGTATTTGAAGGTCAGATAGAAGAATATTTTGAAGACAAGTGGTTGAATATACTAGAAGGGTATTTTTTTGTCCATAACTTTTCGAATAGAGAAAATATTACTTTTGCACTCCTCAAAGTCGCTCCCCATGTCAAAGATTGGTGGGAAACTTTCTGTGAGAAAAAGGAAATAGAGGAAACTTCATTATTTATAGTTTCGACCACCTGGGAATCCTTCAGGGATGTTATTAAGGAACAACACTACCCTTTCAGAAGTTATGATGACTTGTATACCAAATGGACCACACTACGGAAAGAAAGAGACCAAGCAATGCCAAAGTTCACAAATATCTTCCATACCTTGCGCACCAAGATCGGTATCAAATATTCAGAGAGACATTAGGTGCTCAAGTATCGTGGTGCTTTGCATAGATACATCCAGACTGAAATGGAATTTCTGGACATCTTGTTCTTGGGTGCGACCTACCGATATGCCGTCAAAATCGAGCAGAAGCTCAAACAAAAGACATGGAAATTTGGGCTTGGGAACCCCTCACAGAAAAAGCCAAGAAGGGGCGACCCCAACCCACAAAACGAAGGATAGAGAAAATATGGACAATATCAGGATAACCAGTCGAAGCTGCAAGAAACGAAGGACACCAAAAAGACAAAGAAAGATACCAGGAAGTGGTGTGACTTCCATAAGATCCCTTGGCATAACACTATTGACTGTCACTCAAAGTAGTTGTTGGTGGTTGAAGTGAAAGCATATGAATCAGATTCGGGTTCTGACTCTTATTTAGAACCAGAAAGGGAAGACGTATCATTGACGTGGAACCCAGTGCCACAGTTTCTACCACCAAGCTCTAGCCTAGTGAACCAGATGAGCCAGAAGAAGGCGAGCGCCACTTCCATTCACAGATGTGGGTAAAAGAAGCCCCTATACACTTCATCGTTGATAGCAGTATCCAAAATAACCTCATCTCAGTAGAGGTCATCAAGTGGTTTGCCCTTCCGACAACGTCGAACCCACAAACCTACACCATTGGATAGCTCCGCCAAGGAAGCGATCTCTATGTCAACCAACAATGTCGACTATCACACGGCATCAATCCCTTCAAAGAAGAGGTATTGTGTGATGTTTCTCCTCTCGAAGTTTGTAATGTTCTTTTGGGCCAACCTTATTTATGGAAACGTCATG
>SNQJ01S0020213.1:247167-266872 GCA_010110895.2 Picea sitchensis
TATTTATGGAAACGTCATGTTGTATATGATTCTAGGCCTTGTAGTGTTATTATTACTTTGAACATGAAATTGTATAGGATATCCGAGGCAGCAGTCCCTCCTAGTGCTATTTCCTTGATCTTTGCCAAGCAATGTAGGAAGGTCATCTCTCAGACCAAGAAATTTGTCTTCTTCATGATTCACTCTCAAAGTGAGAGAAATATCGCACCCACATCCAGGGCCTCTACGATTGATCTCTCCACACAACAGAAGAAAGTGGATAAGGTCATGGAAGAATAATCAAATATATTCTCCTCTCCTACTGGGTTGCCTCTACACTTCTAGGTCAAGCATCCCATCGATCTGACCATAGGCACATCACTACCCAATGGGCCATTCTACCATCACTCTCTGTTAGAAAACAAGGATATCAAGAGGTAGATATAAGAACTACTCCACAAGGGGCACATACGTCCCATCTCATCGCCTTGTGGGAGCCCAATCATGCTAGTGTAGAAGAAATATGGGACCTGGAAACTCTACATTGATTATCAGGCCCTGAATAGAATCACAACCCAAAACCAATACCCGATTCCCTGAATCGATGACTTCCTTGATCAGTTCACGGGGGCCAAATACTTCAGTAAGATTGATGTGAAGTCTGGCTACCATTAATTCCCAATAGAAAAGACATGTGTATGGAAGATTGCCTTCAAGTCAAAAGACAGTCTTTTTGAATGGTTGTTCATGACCTTTGGTTTGACAAATGCTCCAGTAACGTTTATGAGGATGATGGACGATATCCTATGAACTTTCACCAATACTTTTGTAGTGGTGTATCTGGATGACATCCTCATCTACAACAAGACTTGGGCGGAACACTTGTAACATATTCAATAGGTTTTACACACCCTGCAGCAACACAAACTATATGCAAACTTGGAAAAATGCTCCTTTGACATGGAAAGGGTCCATTACTTAGGATACATCATTGATTGGCATGGTATGCATGTGGATCCAGCCAAGATCCAGGTCATTCGTGACTAGCCAGCCCCAACCACACTCACTGAACTTCAGATCTTCTTGGGCCTCGCCAATTTTTATCGTAGGTTTGTGTTGGGATTCTCTCATATCGCATGGGACCTCGGGCAAGTAACCAATGGTGGTGGTAAGGAAAATTTTGTGTAGGGAATGTCCCAACAAAAATCCTTCGATGACTTGAAGAATCGTTTGTGCTCATCCCTAGTACTTTCATTACCAGACCTGCAACATCCCTTTGAGATCGAGACAGATGCTTCAGACTATGTTGTGGGAAACATTCTCACTTAACACCGCCACCATGTGGCATATCATAGTGAGACACTATCATATGTTTTCTGTAAGTAACCTAACTACGAAAAAGAAATGTACTCCATTGTGCAAGCCTACTGTGAGTGGAGACATTACATTCTTGGGAAGGAGACAGTCATCCACACTGATCAAAAGCCACTACATTTCATGCATACCCAAGGAAAATTGCAGAATGACCACCATCAAAAGTGGTCCACATACTTACAACAATTCCACCTCAACATCAAGTATAGGACAAGAAGTATCAATTGATTTGTTCATTACCTCATCCGACCTCCAATCGCAACACTCACCACGATGCTAGACTCTTGCGGCCTCAATACCTCTAGATGGCCCCACCTCTATGAGACAAACCCTGACTTCTCCACCACCTATCAAGTTGTGGGCGCCAACTTAGTGGTCGATAATTTCCATATTCAAGATGGGTTGTTGTGTCGTCTAGTCCATCTATGCGTTCCATCAAGAAAGTGAGTGAATTTGATTTTGGAATCTCACTACAGTCAGGTGGCAAGACACTTTGGCATCAAAAATACAGTGGTAGTGTTGCAGAAAAATTTCTACTATTTGAAACTTCGACAGGATGTCGGCAAGTTCATCAGTTCTTGCATTGCTTGTGCTATTGCCAAACCGACCACTAAGAAAAATGGAGTATACACCCTCTTCCTACTTCTGACAGGCCGTGGGAATCCATCTCAATGGACTACATGTCGGGCCTCCCATCCACCAAGAGGAGAAATGACTGTTTTTTTGTGGTTGTTGATCGCTTTTCCAAGATGGAGATTCTAGACACCTGCAAGAAGAACATCACAACATAATCCACTGCCAATCTCTTCTTTGAATGAGTATGGGTACATTTTGGGATCCCACAAACCATTATCTCAGACTGTGACAGTCAGTTCCTAAACACATTCTGTTCGAGCCTCTGGTCACTGCTGGATACCAAGCTCACCAAATCCACTTCCTTCCACCCCCAGACAGATGGTCAAAATAAGGTTGTCAATCGTATGATCATACATATCATGTGCATGTACAATTAAAAACACCCCCGCACATGGGATGAGAGTCTTTCCTATGTCCAACATAGCTACAATCGATCCCTGCATAGCTCAACTGACCATAGCCCCTTTCAGGTGGGGTTGGGATTCCAACCATTGGGCCCCATGGATGTTGCACTACCCCTGGTGACCACCTCAGCCGAATCATCCCCTGCTCCACCAGAAGATGACAAAGCCACTCGATTCATTGAGTGGATCCATCACATCCACCAAGGTTTAGGATATTCTACATAATTCTAATGCCAAGTACAAGCAGTGCCATGATCAACATCGGGTGCCACATAAGTTTCAGGTGCGAGACAAATTTTGGTTGCACTTAAAGAAAAAATTCATTACAATGCCCCATCAGAAGCTTCTCCCACTCTGTTATTGGTCGTACACCATCACCAAGGTTGTGGGTGACAATTCTTTTGAGGTCAACATTCCCCCTTTCCTTGGCCTACACCCAGTCTTCAACATGGCTCTCCTTCGACCATATTTCCCACCATTATTGGAAACCTCAGAGATAGCAGAAAAGTTGACACCAACAGAGATCAACCATGATTGCATGCAACAAGAATCCAGTGATCAAGTTAACTTGACAGCAAAGGATACGGCTTTATCGAGTCGTCAAAGCATGACAACTCCTGCATCAAGGCAAGTGGCTCACCCGAGGCCAAATTCAATAGAAATTTCCTCATCTGATGGGGGAAATCAACGCAAAGGATACCATTTCTTCCTAAGGAGGGATGATTTATCCAGGTGGATATCAGTGGCCACCCACCTTTTCCAACTCGCTCAAAACAGTTTCTGACAATTTTGGCAATTTACTATTTTTAGCAGTTTTTAACTTCCGGGGCCATTTTGAGGGCCTAAATGAAGGTTTTTCGGGATCGAGCTTCTAAATAATATCCAAAGGCTCTGATTGAGCCCCCAAAATGAATCTCCTTGATGATATATTTCCAACAGGATATCATGCGCCTAAAACGGAGATCGTATGCAAAAGTTACGACCCCGGGATGTTGATGTACTGACTTACCCAAACGAGGCCCACATGAATTTTTGTGCTTCATCTCCTAGGGTTAGATTTTTGGATGTCTATGGTTTTTGACATTCCTGTTTATGGTAAAATATCCTTTAGAGCCTCATTGTAATCATCTTCTTGCGAATGAGTGCAGTTGTCACATCTCTTCTCAGAGATAAGCCGCCACCATTCCAGCAAGCTTGTTTTCCCCTGCATTTTATAGTTTCAACTTATTTCATTATTGAATAGAAAACCAGTTTTATTGTATCTCTATTATTCTGTGTTAAGCATCCTTTAATAATTTGTATTCATTTCGTTCTTCTCATAAAATGTGGATCAACTGAACAATGTTTTGACACCTACCATCCTAATTAAGACAAATTTCCAAAGAAGTGTTCTAGGTTCAATGGTATACCTCCAAGTGTCACAAAAAACAGTCACCAACATCAAACAATCATTTCAACAATGAAACAAGTCCCCCCAAAAAACAAGTGACCTCGCACGCACAAGCATCAAAGTGTCACAACAATGAAAATACCATTAGACACCTTTGATCCCCTATTGAATTTCAGCTAGATCAATATCACCAAGTAAATGGCTCCAAATACAAATCCCAAAGTGCTACAAGAATGAAAAATCATTCTTCTTATACCTCCAAAAACTTCTTAAGGTATTCTTGCAACTCCTACCTAAATTCATACTCCTAAAGACTCAATGAATTAAAAAACTATATACTTGTACATAAATCAATGGATTCATAGAATTCCAATACCTTACAAAATAAATATTGCAAGTTTCCTTCTTGGTGTGAGTTTATTTGTTCAAATTTATGAGTGATGAAAAGATTTCTTCTTGATTATATCTCTTTGCTTTCGTTTGTTATATAATTTTCCTTCTTGACATACTGATTAGAGAAATTTCGAGGTTAAAAATGTTTGAATATGTTTGGCCAAAACAATATAAGAAAAAATGCACCAATGATCACCAGAACACACATACACAATTCCTTAAACATCTTTACTAGATTTTAGGTGGATCTAGGACATTATCCAAAAAAGGCTTAATTTTATTGGGTCAGTATCCTATCCATTGGGTTGGGTAAACAAGGATGTAGAGATCAAGGTAACAAAGAATTGCAATATTAAATTTGTTGTGAGTGTTAATTTTATATATGAAGTAGAATTAGAGGTAGTACTATTGGATGTATGTAGAGTAGTGTTTGTAAGCCCCTACATCTATATGAGGGAGGCTATCTTCATGTGAAGATCCAACTAGTACCGCCTCATCAAGGATGGGAAATCCTTCATCATCGACAATGATAAAAGAAAATAAAAAAATCATTGGTAAGTGCCAATCAAGCTAAGAAATTGATCATCTCTAGCAAGAAATATGTTTTACTTTTATTAAGAGAAAATTTGTCTGATGATGACTCAACAAGGTTAAAGGCATCCTTGGAGGGGTGTACTAAAGAGAAAAAACATCAAATGGAGGAATTTCTATAAGCATACTAAGGAGTGTTCTAGGATCCTAAAGGGCTACCACCCATGACGGATGTGGAAAAGGAAATACAAATATTTCTAGACTCCCCATTATTGAATATTGGGCTATATAGACAGATTGTTATGGAAGAAAAGAAAGTAAAGAAGCAGTTGCAACAGTGGTTGGAGCAAGGTGTGATTCCACCAAGTACCTCACCTTGTGCATCACCCATCATAATTGTGCCCAAGAAGGATGGGACATGAATAATGTGTATCGATTACAAAGGATTGAATAAGAATACACTGAAGAATCGATACCCTCTTCCCATGATCAATGATCTTTTGGACCGGATACAACATGCCAAGTACTTCACTAAGCTGAATTTGAAATTAGGATATCACCATATACGAATCAAAGAAGAAGATACCTGAAATACTTCTTTTAGTACAAGGTAAGGTTTGTATGAGTGGTTGGTTATTCCTTTTGGTTTATGCAGTGCACTAGCTACATTTATGAGACTAATGAATTATGTTTTACACCATTATCTAGATTTATTTGTTATTGTCTATTTGGATGATATATTGGTTTATAGTGATACATGAAAGAAGCACATATCACATCTTATGCAAGTGTTAAAGACTCTGAAGAAGCACCAGCTACTAGCCAATCTCAAGAAATGTGAGTTAGATCATCAATATTTGGTTTATATGGGGTATGTGATAGGTGGAGGTGATATCAATATAGATCCTTCCAAGATGGATGCCATCATGAAATGGTGAGTTCCTACAAATTGCACAAACATTAGAAGCTTTGTTGGGGAAGCACAGTACTTGCGGAAGTTCATATCTTTGTTTTCAGCAGTAGTTGCACCACTTGACGTAATAACAGTGGGTAGTAAGACTTTCCAGTGGGGAAAGAATCAACATAAGGCCTTTGATGAGATAAAAAGAAATATCATTCAATCACCAATGCTCATGCTACCAAACTTTCAGAAGCCCTTCGAAGTGGAGACAGATGAAAGTGTTTATTCCATGGGATAAATCTTGAGGAAGGAAGGCCTATCTTCTATCATTATGAAGTATTTCATGGGGCAGTCCTCAAATACCCTACCTACAACAAGGAGCTCTATTCCTTGGTACAAGACGAAAAAAAGTGGAAGCACTATTTGATTGGAAAAGAGACCATCATCCACACAAATCACCAATCGCTCCATTATTTGCAGGCCTTGAGTAATTTACAACAAAACAGACACTATAAATGGATGGATTTCTTACATAAGTTTCATTTGGTCATAAATTATAATAAGGGTATTTCAAACAAGTTGACATACATTCTTCCACAACCACCCACATCCAATATTACAACTTTAGGAACAGTCATGCACATGGATCCTTTTACCCATGATGCATACATAGAGGCATACATAGAATATGGGGACTTCGAGGAGGTGTTTCAACAACTACAAGGCCAAATTCACATAGAATAAGGTGACAATAAGGTCAACTATAATTTCCATAATGGTCTACTTTACAAGCTCAATAGGTTTTGTATTCCTAAAGGTGAACGATTGCGGCTTATCAGAGAGGCTCATACCTCCAAGGTTGCAGAACATTTTAGTGTTGGGAAGACAGTTTCCAACTTACAGAGGTGTGTGTAATGGCCCATAATACAAGAATATGTAGCATGGTATATTAAATGATGTATACTTTGTTGTATTAGCATGCCCAGTAATAGGAAGTAAGGTATATACCATCCCTTATCGGTACCCACTAGACCTTGGGAAAGCATTTCCATGGATTTTGTGGGTGGTTTACCAACCATGCAGAAGAGACATGACTATTTATTTATGGTAGTTGACAAGTTCATCAAAATGTGCATTCTCATGTCTTGTAAAAAGACCATCAAGGGACAGGAAGTAGCAAACTTGGTCTTTGAACAGGTCTCAGTGCACATTTGGGATACTAAGGAGAATAATATTAGACAAGGACACCCAATTTTTTAGTGCCTTTTGGTCTACATTGTGGGAGAAGATGGAAACTAAGCTTAAGAGGTATACAACATTCCATCCACAAGCAAATGGGAAAACATAAGTAGTCAACAAGAATTTGGTGTAGCTTTTGAGGGGTTACAATTAGAAGCATCTGAAGACCTGGGATGAAAACATGATTTATATACAACACTATTATAAAAGAGTAGTCAACAATTATATCAGTAAGTCACCTTTTGAAACTTTCTTTGGGTATTTTCCACCTTCACCCTTAGATGTTTTATATGGATAACAAGGAGGAGTGAGGAAGGACCTTAGAGGAGATGCATTAAAAGAAGAAAAAAATGTTGAGAAGATTAAGAAGATCCATTTGCAAGTACATGAGATGATGAATAATCCACGGGAAAAGTACAAGGCTAAACATGACCAGCACATAAGACAGAGAATGTTTGGAGTGGGAGACAAAGTATGGTTATAGATAATAAGGAAATACTACAGGGTCCTGGTAAGAATAGCAAGGATCTAAGGTATGGTCCTTTTGATGTATTGTAAAATATGGGAAATAATACTTATAGACTTATTCTACCCCCATACATGCGCATTTACTCAGTAGTGAATGTGGAGAATCTCAAACTCTATGTGGATTTCAACAGTGAAAAATTAGTAAATGCATTTGATGCAAAAATGAAGGTCAACCATGATTAATATACTAAATAATAAGAAAAATATTTTCCAATAAACATCATCCATTATTAGATAGTGAAATATTCATTAAGATTCTATACTTGTGAACATAAAAGATAATTTTCACCCCAGTAGACCAAATAGTAGCAATAAAAAAATTATGATACATGTCAAAAAATGATAAAGACTTTCTAGCCAACATACAATTAAAAATACTAAATTTCCAAAATCATAGTAAAGACAAAAACAAAATCCCTTGAAAATACTTTTATCTACGAGGGATACCCCTTGGAAGTATCAAATTCATAAATTTTGGAGCTTAAAAGAGTAGTTAGGATTTAAAATTATTGTCAACTAATATTATGGGATGCTTGCACAAATAACTCAATTAAAATAGTTTCTGTGTTTGGAAAATTTTAAAGGCTAAATTTCACAATTTGTCTACTTTTCCATTAGTTTTTAAAATGATTCACGTGATTCCATTTTTTTCCAAAAATTGTGCACCCACATTCTATAGGGTAAAATAATTTTACTAAAAAAAATTGATAAAGTTTTCTATAAACTATATAAAATTATGAGAAATTTTAATATCTTATAAAATATTTCCAAACATTTTTATAGTTGAAATTTTAAGAATTAGTAAGATTATCCAATGTTTCTACACTTTAAGATAAGTATGGATCCCTTAAAATTTCCCTAGAACTTATTGTAGTGCCCCCGTTTGGTTTGCTAGTTTTACATATTGAATCTTCTTATTTGAGGGAATTTTGTTTACAAAATGACCTGATTTATTGAGTTTTATTATGATGATGAAACTCAATCTCTTTGACTATTTTGATTGGCTTTAATTGATGTAATGGTAATTTTGAATGAATTTTATTAAATATTTATATGATAACCTGGATGGATAAAATATACATTGATATGATGTAATTCACGTTATCAATTCATATGGTTATGATGCATTGAAATGAATGAATACATATATTTTATAGGCATTAATTTTCATATCTTACTAATAGTTTTCGTAGTGTGATAGGGAAGCCACATACATACATTGACATGGGATGGCATCAATATTATATTGACTCCAGATTGCATCAATATATATTGACTCCAGATTGTAGTGTGTGTAGGAACAAGGAACATGTTTGTTGATAAACCCACACATAGGTAATGGGGTTATATGGAAGTTGTATATGGTATCACCATGAGAAGATGAACAACATTCATGTTTCCACCTACTAGCACTCCTTTTCCATGTCCTAGGTTGAAAATTTCATGATGCTTTTACCTAGAGGTTGCATGTTGCTGTGAGGGTAGGACATGGATTTGGTCACTCATCAGGTTTAGTTCAAGGGAATGCAATAAGGTGGAATATTTTATTCCTTAATGACCATTAGTCTATCAACAAGGTAATGACCAGTTGAGTTAACATGGTCTTAAAAGTTGCACCAATTTCCCCACCAAAACAATTTAGATGTTTTAAGGGCATGCATGAACATGGCATTGTTGGTACTTACTGAAAGGTAATTCTTGAAGAGCATGATGAAACATGATACCCTTGGTATTAGTTAGATTTTTTGTGCATATATAAGAAAATTAATTAACTAGCTTATGCATTTTAGTTAAAAATGTGAAAAGTTAAATAAATGAATGATTGTATGATTAAGCATATAGGTTATTATGTATCTCATAACAAAGAGAAATAAAATAGTTTAAATAGATTGTAATAGATCACATATGAAGCTATTATTTCTCATAACAAAGAGAAATAAAATTATTCAGTTTAATTAAAATAAAGTGTGTGTGTGTGTATATATATATATATATATATATATATATATATATATATATATATATATATATATATATATATATTAGAGTATGCATGAAATGGAAAAGAAAATAATTTTAATTAACAAAATCTAATTACTAGTGCACCCACAAATCAAGGAGAAGAAAAAGGAACAAGAAATTCAAATTCAAATAGAAATGCGGGAAAATAAAAGTGGGCTTGTGGGATATTAAAGAGAGTGACTAAATGGGCACCCATTCAAATAGGAAAAGAAGAGGATATCAAAGAACGATCAAAGGAACATCTAGGAGTAAAAATAGGAGGTGTAGTAGTTACATGAGAAATAATCACTATATTATATTTTTAAATAAGGATTTACGTGTACACTTGTGTATGTGAGTGAAACATGGGTGTGTGAATAATAGGTAGTTATTAAACTATAAAATTACATTTTTGTATGAAATAGACAAGTGGCTTGAGCCACAAAGCCTATAAAAGGAATGTGTTAAGGAGAGAACTCACACTTTTGCACCTTTTTGTTGGATGGTTTTCATAATACTAAAATTTATATTGGTAATTGCTGATGAGTTTGGTCTATTGGAGAGAGTTCCTGAGGTGGGTATTTCCTCACAAGTTTGGTAGGTGCATCATCCTCTAATTTTCTAGTCGATACCTTTCATATAACCCCATTGCAACTCGAGAGTTCTTGGGTAAGGAAAGTACCCATTGGAGTTGATAGGGTAGTTGATCGATGAACTATACAATGATCAACGAGCTGATGCTAGGTGGAAATTCAAACTCACCATTCAATTTTGACAAGACAAAAATCAAATCTATGGTGTTAGTGTTATTTTCATTTATTTTACTTACTAAGAAAAAAATGTAGGAGTGTGGAATTCATTTATTTCCATATATCTATACATATAAGTAATGTATGTTATTCATATTTTTTATTATGAATTGTATTGTTTATTGTACATTGTGTTTTGCACAAGATTTTATGTCGCATTGGCTTTCTCAATATTTCAAGGATAATATCCCAACAAACTTCCACTCGAGGGAAGAAAGAAGGTACAGAGTGTTCAATTACATAAGTGTATTCTTTGATTAATCCATGTTCTCTATTTATTCACTCAATTAACATATGTTTCATGAAATGTTTGCTCACAAAAAGAGTTATTAATAGAGAAAACTTTAAATCTTATTGTGTCAACTGAGAATGTATTAGTTACATTATTTTCTACTATTTATTTGTTGCACAACATATGTGTCTTGGCAATTGGTATGATGATGTAATGTTTCCTTTGAGTTTGAGAGGAGGAAAGTTTGAATCTCCTAATGCCTACTCATTTGTTGACAGGAAATAACCATTGAAAAATGAATTTGCACACTCCATATATAACTAGCACATCCACATTAGTAGTGGATGGTGAATGTTGATAGGGGTCATCATCAGTTAACTATCTCCAGATTGATGTATTCTTCTATGATTAGTGTTTACATATCTATGATTATCATTCCTAATCTAAAACTTTTGATGGCTATGATTAGTGTTTACATATGAATATATACTACCATGTTGATATCGGTTTCATTTTCCACATTTCAAAATCTAATGGTGTCAATTGACACATATCAACCAATTTTAATAATATGGTTGTGCTAGTTTATTATATATTGTATTCTTAAATTATCATTGTAATTGATTTGTTGAATATCCTTAAATCACATTTTTTAAATGGTAATATTGCAACAATTGGATTCCAACCAAAATATGCCCAAAATATCTAAAAATGAAATCACTTTAGTGAATTTTTAACCCATGCCATACATAATGAAATAAAAATAATTAGACCCGAGCCAATTGCATAAAACACTTCATCCCATTAAACCCTAAGTTAAACAATACCATTCTATATTCTCTTTTTCCCACTCATTTTAACAAAGTCTCCTTCGAAATCCATAGAGTAAGGACTATCACTTGCATTGTCCCCATATAACTATTTCAAAAATGAAAAATGGTTGATTGACATGATGCAACAAGGCTTATCTTGTAAAATCCTAAAACAACTATTTTCTTTCTGAGAGAAGATCTATGAGATGAAAAAGAGGTTGATCCATCCATACTCTTTTTAATCATGTCAAAGAAATCATTTGGAATTTCGAAAACCTATGACTCGTATAATGAAAACAACTATAAACTGTAAACTCTCATGCATCTCCAACAAAGATGTGGATTGACATTTGGGAAAATAAAATTGAACTAACAATAACCTATATATATATATATATATTAACTTTCAACATATTTCGCATTCTTTCACCTATTACGTAATTCCAAAATTCTCAATTTTTCTTTTCTATCAATCAATAAGATTATTATAATTTTTTTCAAGTTGGATACAATTTATTTGATTTGATAGTCAATTTAAGAAAATGGAAATGAATTATACACATAAAGAGAGGTTTGTTTTTACACGTTCGTTTGAGGTCAAAAATAGATGTGCATTGTATACCTAACAGTTGGATTATGATGCCTAATTCCTTGTATTCTCCACCTGCTGAAGCAATAAGCATGCATGTAGAAATGGAAAGAGGCACTTTCAGGTAGGTTTCAAGTTGGTCATTCCCACACTTGTGTCTACCCTTGATGTCTAGAATACTCCAAAACCAAAACTATTTGCACAACAAATGAGGCCAAGAGAAAGATGAAGGAGGAGGAGGAGAGGTCCTCCTCTGTATGGGATGTGATTGTTGGAATAATGAGATGGGGGGGTGAATTAGTGTCAGAACGTTTTTTCACTTTTAACCACAATATATATTATTTTATCTTATTCAATAATTTTCATCAATTCATCATCAATGTAGTATCTATGAATGCATTCAATATTTCATAAGCATAACATCAAAAACATCACATCAAGTACACAGTACACCAGAAGTTTACGTGGAAACCTAAAGTGGGAGAAAACCACATAATGTTTTTCTTATATGTCAAAAGAATTAAATTCAAGGAAGCACCAACTTCCAATTCTCCATATACAACTGAAAGGAGGCTCCAACCCCCTATTCTCAGGCTCCAACCTGAAGGAAGATACAAATATCTGAATTCTCTGGATCCAACCAGAAGGAGGATACAACCCCCTTATTTCTCCATCTCTGACCAAAAGGTGGTTACAACCACCTAGTTCTCAAACTCCAACCTGAAGGAAGCTACCCCATCTCCTCAATCCAGGGCTAACCCGCTTTCTTGTTGCAACTAACTTTTCCTTAATTAGTCAAATCATAAATACTTTATTGAAAATGATTTATCCTTAATTATCTTCTTGTTGCAACCACTTTACCCATAATTAATTAATTTCTTGTTGCAACCACTTTGACTATTCAACCTTATTGTTACAACTAATTTACCCATAATTAATTTCTTATTATAATCATTTTTACTAGCACAAGTCTTGATGGCTTTCTAGGAGCTTCTAGAATAATTGACTTCTTGTTGACCTTCTAGGGGCTTCTAGAATATTCTTGAGGGTCCTCCAACTTCACAAGGCCATATCTCACTAATCGTGAGGAACCATGTGACGTACCACATATCACCATAAACATAATGACATGTACTATCCATATATGATAATATTCCTTGCATATTCAATGATCTTCATGTCTATATTTCTTAACTACTATCGGGTTCCTTAACCACACTTCTGAGGATACCATAATTTTCTACCGGACTTGCTTCAAGGGTTGACATCAATCTACAAGATCTATCTTTAAGGGTTGACATCAATGAAAACCAACTATCCAACAATATCCCCCTTTGACATTGATGGCAACACCAACATTTATGGTGACACTTAGACAGGGAAACACTCATGATCATGCTCCCCATGTGATCATCTCTTCACATCAATATTTCTATCTCTCTCCTTTTGACATCAATCGAAAAGGGTATCTCCATTTGTGACTGCTCCCCCTATTGCCACTCTTTCGATCTTTTATTTGACCATTTCTCTCCCCTTTAATTCTCTACAATATGTCGTGTAGATCAAATGTAGGTCTTCATGTACTTGTTTTCCTTTTTGGAGTTTTTTTCCATCAGTGCTTCCCATGTAATTCACTAACATATATAAAAAACATTCAAAGTTTAAGAATTCAAATGTTTCATTTATCATAATCATCCAACTATCTCTGAGTTAGTATCTGAACCAATCTATGAATTCATGCTCTCATCCAATGGAATACATTTGTTCAAACTCGTTAAGTGTTCTTACGAATCCATCTATGTCCATATTGTCCATGACTCTTCTACTCAACTGTCCACAATGTCGACCCATCTATCACTTCACTATTATGAATACTTCTCTTAATCTGTTTCAATTGACCATCATGTACCTACATGAAGATGTGTTCTAAAACTTGTTCCTTAACCAACCAATATGTCATAGGATGTCTTGTACATCTTCCATCGAACCAATTTGAATCAAACATCTGTAACACCAGTCTGAGACACTTCATGTTGTTTGAAGGATAAATCTATGAACTGTAAAATATTTTACATAGACTCCCCTTGTTTCAATATTCATATTGCCTGGGAGTCTCCAAGATTGTTGGCTCATAAAAGTACCCGCTCTGATGCAGAGTAATATTCCTCTTCATCTGTGGAGACATCTTCCTTTTCATCCTCTTTATGAATTCTGTCATGATACTAAGTTTTGACATTATCTTCTTCATCCTCTACCTAAATTCTGGCACTTTCCTCTTTGCCTGTAAACTCACCATGATGGTGTGCTGCTACAAATCCTTTAAGTACAATTCCTTGGACCTATTCTTCATTTACCTTCTCTTCTTGTTTTTCACTTCTTCTCCAATCCTTCTTGTATCTATCATCAATATTTTCTTTCATGGGAGGCTTTATCACACTTCTACAATTTCGAACTATGTGTCTATAGTTGTGGCATTTGTAACATTCAATATTATGTGGAGCCATATAAGCATTTATTTCCTGATCATTTTTTCCATAAGCCCTGCAATCTACAACTTTATGTCCAAAGTTAGTACAATTAAAACAATGACCATAAAATAAATTTACATACTTGGGAGTGAATGATCTTATTTGTGGTGTAGTCCTTCTGAAATCTTGCCTTGGATGATAAAAATTGTCTCTTTGTTTGTTTCTTTCACAATGGTTGAAGCTTCTCTATTGCCTGAATGTAGAAGGTCTTATGTATCCATTCCTTTCTAATTCTTTTTGACCATGATTCCTTCCTTTGAGAACTTATTCATAACTTCTTTGTTATGTTGCTTTCGTCATGGAGCTTGAACCTTCCTTAAAATGAAGATTCTTGTATCCTAGTCCATATTTTTCACTATATGGCCTTTGATTTTTGAGAATGTTTTCTAACACTTGAGAACTTTTCAATTTCTTGCTGAGCTTGTTGAATTCAACTCTCACTGTCACAATTTCATTTTCAAGCTTCTCACACTCTTTTTATGTATTTATCATTTGGATATGCATTACTTCCTCCTTTCTCTTTCCTTCTTCAAGTTGGGTTTTTAAGTAGATGTTTTCATCTTTGAGTGATTTTTTTCTTCCTTTATCTCACTTAAAGAACTGATTAATTTTTCCTCAAGATCCACTTCACCTTCTTTGTTGTTTTTCTAAATTTACGTAGCCATAAAGAGTACTCTCTTTGAGTCACTATCGTTGTCATCATCTTCATCATATGAGGAACTCTCTTCTCTTGAGTATATATTTTTCTTGAAGACTTTCCTTTTATATTTTTTGCTTCCCTTTTGATATATCTTTGCTTGCTTGGGATGTTTCTCTTCATCACTACCTGACTTCTTAGCACAAGGACACTTATATGAAAAATAACCATTTTTACCACAATTGAAAAAAATTAAGGGAATCATACCTTTGTACTTGTAGGTTCCTTTATTCAACTTCCTTACGAAGCTGGCCATTTATTCATCTTCCTATGAATAATCGTTGTAGCTACAATATGACTTTGACTTTCGATTTTTCTTCTTCTTTGTCCTTTTTAAATGCTTTAAAAGATGATTCTCTTGTGGATGGATTTTCCTGTACTATTCTCATTTCATAAGATGTAAATATTCCATGTAGCTCATCCATGCTTATCGTACCCATATATTATCTTTCTTCTAGCGTTGAAATCTTAGGATCAAATCTCATTGGAAGAGATATCGGTACTTTTTGAACAATTGTAGATTTTTCAACTTCTTCTCCCAATCCTTTAATTGCATTCATTGTTTCATCAACTTTTAAAATGTACACTGCAATGTTTTCATCTTCCTTCATCTCTAGATGTTCAAATTGAACTCTATAATTTTAAATCTTGATCACCTTAACTTTAGAATCCCCTTCATAAACATTCTGATGTTTGTCCCATATTTTCTTTGCAGAATCACAATGCATAACCTTGACATATATTGAATCAAACAGACCATTTAGGAAAACATTTTTATCTCTTGAATTGTTTTCACTGAGTTTCTTTCCATCATTATATGTTGGAGGAGTGGAAGACTCTTGGTATATCTGTCTACTATTGATTTTCAAACATCAAAACCATGTGCTTGTACATATGTTTTCATCATTCTGCTCCATAATGCATAGTTATGTCCATCAAACTGTAGTATACCATTCTTATACAAATTGTTTCTCTCCATGATCTTCCTTCCAGTGGTTAAACTATTTCATGAAGGAACCTTGCTCTGATGCCAATTGTTGGAATACTGAGAGGGGGGGTGAATCAGTATGAGAACTTTATTCCACTTTTAACCACAATATATATTATTTTAACTTATTCAACAATGTTCATCAGTTCATCATCAATGTAGTATATATGAACGCATTCAATATTTCATAAGCATATAATCATAATCATAACATCAACAATATCACATCAAGTACACAGTACATCAAAATTTTATGTGGAAACCCAAAGTGGGAGAAAACCACAGAATGTTTTTATTATATGTCAGAAGAATTACATTCAAGGAAGAACCAACTTCCAGTTCTCCAACTACAACTGGAAAGGAGGCTCCAACCCCCTATTCTCGGGCTCCAACCTAAAGGAATCTATGACTCTCTGAATTTGTTGGCTCAAACCAGAAGGAGGCTACAACCCCCTGAGTTCTCCAGCTCCAACCGAAAGGTGGCTACAACCACCTAGTTCTCAGGATCCAACCTGAAGGAAGATCCAACTCCCTGATTCTTTGACTCCAACCAAAAGGAGGCTACAACCCCCTTTCCTTGCCTCATCCTACCACCCTGAAATATAAGTGTAGACCAACTATCACTACCACAATCACTGATACTGTCACTACCACTATCATTATCACTTCCAATCTCACAACAACCTCTATCATGTCACTGACCAACCTGTCACATCAACCAACATGTCACTGACCAACCTATCACATCAACCAAACTGTCACTGATCAACTTTTTCAACCTGTCACTGTCATCGATACTCAACCAAATCCTCTCACACGGATCATATACCAAGGACACCTCTCAATGAGATGTCCAACATCACCAACACATGCCTCTTCTAAGCATGTGCCAACTCATCAAATTGTGCCACAACAAGTGCATCAACCATGCACCAACACATGTACCAAACCATGCATCAACCATGCACCATAACTATACCAAATTGTGCATCAACCATGCACCACAACTATACAAAATTGTGTATCAACCATGCACATCAACACGATAAAAAATATCAATCCTGAACCATACCATGTACATCAACGTTTGTACCATACCATGTACCAATCATATACCATATCATGCCATACACCATATACCAATCAACCAAGAAATGCACCAACAATGTATATCAACAAGTATACCTCAAAAAACATGTACAATACATCCAATATGTACCACAGTACACCGGAATTTTATGTGGAAACCCAAAGTGGGAGAAAACCACATCATGTTTTTCTTATATGTCTAAAGAATTACATTCAAGGAGGCACCAACTTCCAATTCTCTAGATACAACTGGAAGGAGGATCCAACCCCCTATTCTCAGGCTCCAACCTGAAGGAATCTACAACTCTCCAAATTCTTTGGCTCCAACCATAAGGAGGCTACAAACCTCGAGTTCTCCATCTCCAACCGAAAGGTGGCTACAACCACCTATTTTTGAGGATCCAACATGAAGGAAGCTCCAACTCCCTGATTCTCCGAATCCAACCAGAAGGAGGATACAACCCCCTTTCGTTGCCCCATCCTGTCACCATGAAATATAAGTGTAGACCAACTGTCACTGCCACAATCACTGATACTGTCACTACCACTCTCACGTCAACCTATAACCTGTCACTGACCAACCTCTCACATCAACCAACCTATCACTAATCAACTTGTCCAACATGTCATTGTCATCGATACTCAGCCAAATATTCTCACATGGATCATATACCAAGGACACCTCTCAACGAGATGTCCAACATCAGAAACAGATGCCTCTACCAAGCATGTATCAAACCATCAACTTCTTCCACAACAAGTGCATCAACCATGCACCAACACATGTACCAAACCATGCATCAACCATGCACCAACACATTTTCCAAACCATGCATCAACTATTCACTACAACTATACCAAACTATGCATCAACCATGGACCATGACTATACCAAATTGTGCATCAACCATGCACATCCAAACCATACAAAATATCAATCCTGAACTATACCATGTACATCAATAATGTGCATCAACATATGTACCATTCCATGTACCAATCATATACGATATCATGCCCTACACCATATACCAATAAACCAAGAAATGCACCAGCAATGTATCTCAACAAGTAGACCTCAAACAACATGTACAATACATACAATATGTACCACAAGACATATACCAAAAAACTCAGCAAGACATGCCTCAAGCATGCTCTATGAGATCACCAAGATGCAACTTCAAACTAATCATATAAACATACCTATGATCCTCTATCTGATCGGGTGTATGTGATCACATACTTGCATACCTTCCTTAACTTCAACAACATGAGAATAACGTCTTCATCAACCTTTATCTCAGTCTTATGGGACTAGTTTTGGATTAGTCACAAACCCTAACTTTCAACAAGTATAAATATATACCTGTAATGAATAAAGGTATGCAACTTGTAAAAAATATTATTCAATGTCTTCTATGCAATTCCTCCAAGTTTCACTGCTTGGAACATCCCATAAATGGATTTATAGAAAAATGGTAGACCTTGCGGAATTGTGTCTTATTCTAGAGAGATAACTTGTAGAGAATGTGATCTTGACCCCCTTCTCTCCTAAGCTTTGAGCGACCTCCCAGTCAAGGATCTTCAATTCCGAGCCGAATTGGCTCTCTGAGACCTTAATGGTATCACTTACGAATTAACACAGGCCCTTTTTGTCCTCTGGTGTAAGTTCTATGGAACCCAACACCTCTTTCTTCACACTACTGAACTCAAAGGTTTCAAGCGCAAGCTCCTCTCCCATTAGCCCCTTCCCTGATTTGACCTTGGGCTATGTCCTTGCATAAATGCACGATTGCGGGTGTTGTTCCTAAGTCTGTACTTAAGGCTTAAAGGTACAGTGTCAAGGCATCCGAAATTGGTTAAAAGGTGGAGAAGGTAGAAACGTTAAACCTTTGGGGAAGGAAACTAAGGAATATTTCTTCGTTGGCGTTGTCTGGCTTCTAACTGTTCCTGGATATTTATATCTCGCTCAATGGCTGCCCATGATTGTTCCAATTCGACCCAGTTAGTTGATGTTTTAAGGATAGTGTTGAAGATGTTTAAGGCAATGTGTGTTTGGTCCAATAATTCAGGTTCAACGTTAGGTTGAGTCTGTACAGGAACTGTCAGGGGGAAACAGTAAAGATATAAAAGACTTTTAGGAAAGATTAAGTGTTGTCTCAGTTTGATCTTATAAAAGAGAACTTACTGTTGCAGAAATAACATGTAGATGCAAATCTAAGGCTCATTCCCGTAACTGTATCATATTCTTATAAAAGGGGTGAGATGAGAGAAAAACATTGAGCCATTTACAAAGTAAATTTCCAACCAGTGGAAAACTCACGACATAAACGAGAGAGGAAAATATGTAAGAAAATAACCAATGTAACAAAGAATATATGTAGAATTCTGAAACTGCAGATTGGTCTTACACAGCTGATAGCTGGTGCAGAGGAAAGAAAATAAACAATTACAGAAAACCCAAATTCATTCGTTATAGTAGTGGTCGTACTAAATTACAACGAAGCACATCAATTATGAATATGAATTGAAATGTAAAAATGAGATACAAGGAAGCAAACTTGTGATACAGAAGTGACGGA